>JACEEZ010022457.1:172500-192500 GCA_016584305.1 Chionoecetes opilio
TCTCTGTTTATGTACAAAGCTTTGTATATTCACCCAGTTGACAGTGGCTTCAGATACCTGTCTCACAATATTGACACCCGACGAAATAATAACCTAAGACTCCCCACTTTGTAGGACATCACACGCACAACAAAGTGTCACTTTTCGGGGAGCAAAGGTATGGAACCAACTGCAGGAGGATGTCAAGAATTCCGTGTCACTTAACTCATTTAGATACAAGGTGAAGACATAAATATTCAAGAAATAAAACTCAAACGGAAATATTTAATTAATGTACTTTTGTGTACTTCAATGTGTGTGGGTTGTGTATTGATGTGGGTGGGTATGTGAGTAATATGTATGTGTATGTATGTGTGTGTATGCAAGTGTACATGTGTATATGTGTATGTGTATATATGAATAAGTATATCTGTATGTGTATGTATATGTATATGGTGTGTATGTGTATATTTATATGCGTATGAATAGATTTCTTGTATATATATTTGGTACAGGGTACTGTTTTGGAAATGGTTATTATTCTTGCATTAACTTCTGATCTATCCATATATTATCGATTTTTTTTTTTTTTTAACAATCATATAGATAATTACTGTTCTTGTTATTGAAACTATCAAGATTACTTCAATCGGTATTTTTATTATCATTATCATTATTATAATTCATTATTTATAATTATTACTTTGATATTCAGTATTGATATTATTGTTACTATTATAACTTATTATCATTATTATTATTATAGATATATATTTTTTTTCTCTCATCATTGTTATTATCGATATAATTTTTATCACTATTATTATTATCATCATTATTATCATTATTGTCTTCTTCTTTTTTACCATTATTGCTATTATATTTATTTTGATTATTATCAGTATTATTATTGATTCTTATTATTATTTTTACTATATATATATTTTTTCCCCCTTAATTATTACCATTATTAGCGTTTATTTTTATTTGTATTATTATTATTATTATTATTACGGGTATTGTTATCATCACTTCTCTTACTTAAAATTATTAGGTATGTCAATGTATATCAATAGTCCACTTTAGTCCACGAGAGACAACGAAATTATCATAGCATGAGGTCCATAAAAGAGCTTCGGCTTAATGGACCGTGGCTTATACGACTGTATGATTGATTATATGAACACTATTGTATTACACCAAGCCAAATAAACTATCAAGTATCAAGTATCAAGTATCAAGTATCAAGTATCAAGTCTCTCTCTCTCTCTCTCTCTCTCTCTCTCTCTCTCTCTCTCTCTCTCTCTCTCTCTCTCTCTCTCTCTCTCTCTCTCTCTCTCTCTCTCTCTCTCCTTCATCATTTAGTGCCTTGACATCAGGTAAAGGATTGGTCCCTGGAATTTTACGGGCATTTCCAAATTATTGCAGGTTTTCCTCGCTCCCGTTCCTCCTCAGATATACTCGTAATACCCACACATTTATGATATTTCGCTTTACGACTCTCTCGATAAATCCTTTTTCTTCCGAGTTCAGCTCCTAACTCTCTCCCCCACTCATAGAGGTCATAATTATAAAGCAATTATGCAAACACATGTAATTATATTTTGTTGGTCAACTTGAATAGTATTGAAAGATTTTTTTTTTTCTCTCTCTCTCTCTCTCTCTCTCTCGTCTCTCTCTTCTTCTCTCTCTCTCTCTCTCTCTCTCTCTCTCTCTCTCTCTCTCTCTCTCTCTCTCTCTCTCTCTCTCTCTCTCTCTCTCTCTCTACCCTGTGAGTGAAAAAGACCCAAGTCAAACGGATCAAGAAAACTTTCCTCCTCAACCACTGCTAAATGAAACCACCAGTCAAAAAGTTGGCTAAAGGTATAAAAAGAACAGGAGTAGCGAAATGCGCGGACCTTACGGAGAAGCATGCAGGAAAGAGGTGGCTGGGGCGAGGAAGGTGAAGGGAGAGAGGCAAGAAGGAAGAAACGGATGGACAGAGGAATAGGAAGAGAAAAGAGGGAGAAGGGAGTGACGACAGTGAAGAGCAACAAAAATGGCTTACATCCTCACTCATCTAAATAATAGCCTAGAGGCGCTATAGCTAGGCTCCAACGTTAAAAATAAAATAATAATAATTCGTCTCAGTCTTCTTCGTTGTGCTTTAATCTGTCTCGGGTGTCCGGCCAACACAGCTTCTGGGTCACCCTGGCACAGCAAAGACTCTCCTTTGAGCTCTTCCACATCTTTGTTCCATGGACTAACCTGCGACCCTCCCCTCTTTCTCAACCCTAAATGAAACTTGAATAATAGCGCGCCTTGACTTGCCTATCCCGTGTAATTTTTTTCTTCTCGTGCATCTATAATTACGATGATGATGATGATGATGATGATGATGATGATGAAAATAACATCTAAAACAGCAATAACAGTAATGTGATGATGATGATAATAATAGACGGTTAGGGAAAAGTGTTTAGATTAATTTGATATGATTTTTTTTTTTACCTGGAAGAAACGATCCATTATTGCTAGTAACAATTATTGATAATCAGACTGCGAAATAGTTACGTACGATAATACTTTCAAATCGTTGCACGTATCTGCCTTACTTTTCTTGTTATTGAAAAAATCGTGATTTAAAAACAAAATCAAGGCATACCCCTTGCAAAATTTGCAATATTTTTTGAAAAATAGATCTGCTTGAAAATTTGTTCCTAGCAGTTTTAGGGCATGCTGAACACGAATATGGAGTCAGTTTTCAGTTACATTGATTAAAAGTCCCTATTTCAGCCAATTCACAATGACATGATACTTCCAGATATTCCTTTAAAATCACAAATTAGACAAAACTTACTACAAGACATGAAAATATGATAGGCATTGCTAGATTAGTCATTACTTCAATACAAGGATCAGTAGTAGTATTTTCAGTATTAGTAATATCATTATTAATCCCTAGTTGAACCACCCATGAGATTGTCAAAGTACTTATAAAAACCTAGGAATACTATAGCAATCCTGAGGGACTTCTAATGCCCTCCTATGACTCCTGTAGGATGCGTGAAGAAGCGAAGAGGCCCGTGAAGGACTCTGAAGGATTGTATACAAAGCGAAGGATACTTTAAAAAAATAGTTCTTCCTCCTCCCATTTCCTCTCCTCCCTTTCTTCTCCTCCTTCCTCCTCCTCCTTTCCTCCTTTCCTTGTCCCACCTCCTTCCTTCTCCTCCCCCTCTCCCCTCCTTCCTCCTCCTCGTCCCTCCTTCCCCTCCCCCCATTCCTCCTCTCTTCCCTTCTTCCTCCTCCCCCTCTCGCCTTCTTCCTCCGCCTATCGTATTTATACGATAATCATAAATTATCATATATCAGATCACGCTAGGCAGCCGCGGCACGCACCGCATGGGAGAGGTCGGACTCCCACTAGTAAGACTAAGGATAAATCAAACTTGCTCGAATTATGGAAAGTTATTGAAAAATTTGAGCTGGCCTGAAACAGGTCGAATTATCCGAAGTTTGAATTATACGGGTTAGATTTAGAGTGTGTTTACTGTATATCCAATTAGTCCAAGCATACTATACTTATTTGTCAAGAATTATGATAATGCGTAAAAAAAGATATGTATCTACGACAAGGTGGCAAGATGCAGTCATTTACAAACGAGCAAAATAAATATAAATAACAGACTTGCATCATAAACGTGTGATTTGTGAGAGAGAGAGAGAGAGAGAGAGAGAGAGAGAGAGAGAGAGAGAGAGAGAGAGAGAGAGAGAGAGAGAGAGAGAGAGAGAGAGAGAGAGAGAGAGAGAGAGAAAATCGATTCCCTACGATCACATCACGTAATGTAAAGATACTTCTAAATCCCAGTGTACAAGAAGGCTGGAAATTCCCCTAAACAATAAACCACCGAACACAGCGATGGGACCGTGATCACTGGGTCAAGGGTCATCTTAATTGGTGCTATTTGCCGGGCCCTGGATGCCCTGATTGCCGGGTTCAAGAGGCTGTTCGATTCCCAGCGAGGACAAACAGTCTCCGATCTCCCCTAATTTGCAGTAATACCAACCGGCAGAGTCATCAGCGGAATGGAATGTCAGTGATTAATTTCTTTCGATTAACGATGCAGAGATTTTCGTTGCTAAAATTCAACCTTATGGGCGACCAGGAGGGAGATCAGTATCATGTTTCACCCTACCGTTTATATCTTCCCATTCCACTCTAAAAATCACCAACTGAGGAAAATAATAATAATAATAATAACGAACGTAGCGTAACCTACAATGAAGTAATACGTTGGAAATCCTGGAAAATTAGATCATCTTTTTGTCGGGGGTTCGTGGTAGATGTAAGACTACACACACTCACACACTCAACACTCACGCCCACACAACCACTCGCACGAACTTATAACTAACAGTAGTCCAGCACTAACCTTATTTACAGGATCCAACAACACTATTCGGGGAAATACCTATATAAACCCCTTACACTTATGAAGAACCCTTTTTTTATTTATCTTTTTTTTTTGTTGTGTGTGTGTGTGTGTGTGTGTGTGTGTGTGTGTGTGTGTGTGTGTGTGTGTGTGTGTGTGTGTTCGTTCAAACCAAGAGGCATATAGGAGAGGGCTGTTCCATTTCAATATCAATAAGTACATACATTACAGAGCCTGCTATTTGAGAGGACGGAATATAATGTCATGTGTGCTGTGATCCATAACATATTTGTTTTGTCGCAACAATGACGCCGAGTCCATTAGTGCTTATTGGTTGCGCTTGGATGGGGTCACATTGATACAGATCGACTTGGCAGGTATGAGAGCGACCCACCATCTATTTTCTCTCAATTTCGTCCAGCAACTCACGAGCTTCCAATCGCAACCCAGTAAAATAGACAAAACAATACATAAATAAGTGCAACATATCTTTCAGCTATAAAAATGTATTATATATACAAAAGACCTAGCAACAATTTGATAATATACATATATATCATAATAAAGGAGGAGTCGTAGTCATAGTAGTAGTAAAAGTAATCATGTAAGTAAGGGCGATAAAAACAACCAACCATATTGTCCCCTATTATCACGGTAATTACAGCATTTTTTTTTTCTTCTTCTTCTTCTTCTTTCCTTTTACAGCATTAATTCTTTCTTTTTTTCTTCTTCTTTCCTTTTACAGCATTAATTCTTTCTCTTCTTCTTCTCTTCTTTCCTTTTACAGCATTAATTCTTTCTCTTCTTCTTCTCTTCTTTCCTTTTACAGCATTAATTCTTTCTTTTTTTCTTCTTCTTTCCTTTTACAGCATTAATTCTTTCTCTTCTTCTTCTCTTCTTTCCTTTTACAGCATTAATTCTTTCTCTTCTTCTTCTCTTCTTTCCTTTTACAGCATTAATTCTTTCTTTTTTCTTCTTCTTTCCTTTTACAGCATTAATTCTTTCTCTTCTTCTTCTTTCCTTTTACAGCATTAATTCTTTCTCTTCTTCTTCTTCTTTCCTTTTACAGCATTAATTCTTTCTCTTCTTCTTCTTCTTTCCTTTTAGCTAACATTGTCGGAAGGAAGGGGCGCCAGGTAGGCCACGCATAGGACCAATAAATAAAATGACACAAGTAAGACCTTTTATCCGATCCATTACCCAGCCTGTACATCACCTAACCGACCGACCCCTAACTCCTCCTCCTCCTCCTCCTCCTCCTCCTCCTCCTCCTCCTCCTCCTCCTCCTCCTCCTCACACTTCCCCATAAGCGACTGTTGACCAAGCTAAGGGCACATGGCTTAGGAGAGCAATTATGTTCATGGATTGGCGATTGGCTTTCAAATCGTAAACAACGGGTAGTAATAAATGGTGAAACATCTGATTGGTTAGATGTCACTAGTGGGGTGCCTCAGGGCTCGGTCTTGGGTCCTACTCTTTTTCTGATATATATCAACGATCTGGACTGCGGACTTGTATCTAAAATATCGAAATTTGCAGATGACACCAAATTAGGCGGTAAAGCATATACTAGAGAAAACTGCGAACTCATACAAAGTGACCTCGACAAACTATCAGACTGGAGTGATAAATAGCTATTAAAATTCAATTCCGATAAATGTAAAGTAATGCATATAGGCAACGATAACCTCAAATATAACTATCAAATGCAAAATAAATCGTTAACTGAAATACAGCAGGAAAAGGATTTAGGTGTCATCATCAGTAATGATCTGAAAACCAGTCCGCATTGCCTAGCTGCCAGTAAAAAGGCGAATATGATGTTGGGCTTTATTAAACGCAATTTTGAACACAAAACTCCGAAAGTAATGACACAATTATACACGTCCTTGGTCAGTGGCGTACCCAGAAAATTGAAAAGGGGGGGGGGGCCAATATATATATATATATATATATATATATATATATATATATATATATATATATATATATATATATATATATCATAGACCACTATAGTGGTCTGTGATATATATATATATTTATTTATTTATAATAAATATATTTTAGTATTATCCATTTTTTGCAAAGAGGGGGGCCATGGCCGCATGCCCCCCCCCCCCCCCCCCCCCCCCCTCGGTACGCCACTGTCCTTGGTTAGGCCACACTTGGAATATGCCGTTCAATTCTGGTCGCCCTGTTTCGTAAAAGACCAAGCAAAATTGGAATCAGTGCAAAGAAGAGCAACCAAACAAATTCCATCTCTGCGAAATTCATCTTATGAAGAGAGACTGCGGAAACTTAATATGTTTTCCTTAAAGGATCGTAGAATCCGTGGGGACTTGATAGAAACCTTTAAGATCCTAAAAGGATTTGATGTCATTAATCAAGAGAACCTATTCGAGCTTTCAACTCAAGTGACAACAAGAAATAATGGTTTAAAACTAAACGGTCAACGTTGCATCACTGATCTCCGTAAAAAATATTTCAATGTGAGAGTCGTTGATCGATGGAACAAGTTACCAGCAAATGTTGTCGAAGCCAGCACAATAACTACATTTAAAAACAGGCTTGACGCGCACTGTAAAGTAAATGGGTATTGATAGTGCCCTGCGAATTCATATTTAGTCCCCCGGATCGATTAGTTGTAGTGGTAGTGGTAGTTGTAGTTAGTATATTTCATACCCTATTTTTCTGCACTACGAAACTTCCGTGTTCCTATCTTCTTTTAAGGACATGGTATAATTTTCCAACTGTTTTCTTACAAGTAGTTGATAGTTAGTAGTATGTAGTTCAGCAGATACCCTCGTCATGGACCAATAGGTCTCCTGGTGTCTGTTATTCCTATGTAATCCTATGTAATCCTCCTCCTCCTCCTCCTCTTCCCCCCCATCACCGCAAGTTTTACCGCACACGTCTTCCTACTGGTGATCAATATGTCTCTCTCTTCCATTTTCCACTGGGTTCTCTCTCTTATAAATTCCTTCATCTCTCTCTCTCTCTCTCTCTCTCTCTCTCTCTCTCTCTCTCTCTCTCTCTCTCTCTCTCTCTCTCTCTCTCTCTCACATGTCACCCACACTCCCTGCCTCACGAGACTCCCGCAACGACAATGTTTATAAAATATTATCGGCAAAAAACCCACCCGTCATTCGCATCCCCAAGATTATTTTTTAATCACTCATAAGCCACTCATTATTTTGTTACTCGTCAGCTGCTATTTTATTTTCCTTCCCTTGCATTTTCTTATCCTGTAAAAGTGAGGCGGATATTGTCATCAGCACCATTAACGAAGCAATTAAGAGGTAAATATACGGATTATTCTACCTTTAGCTTAAAATATCTTCGACTGAACGAAAACACGTACAGCAGTGCCATAAAAAGAAAGATTTCACATAGTCACGCACGCTTAAGGAAAAGCTAGTGTAAATTGTGGCACAAACATGGAGACAGAAAAAATATCTCTGCTGCTACGTAATCCGGGTTATGTAATAAATGGGCCGCGTTTAGGGGAGCGAAGGACGGTGTTTTCTGCTTTCGCTGCTGGAGGACCATCACTTGCCGCTACTGAAGGGGGAGTCACCGCCCCTCCCATTAACTCAGTATTAGCCTCCGAGAAGAAGAAGCAGCGGTGACATAGATGATAAGGACTCTGTTGTTTGCTTCTGGGTTTTTTTTTCTCTCTCCCAATTAAGCGCCCAGCAGGCCAGTCAAGTGCACCTGCTGCCTGTACTGTGCCACTGATGAGAACAGTGCACCGATACTTTCCCTGCGCGCATTACAAGCCCACCTCTGGCAGGGGAATGGACGCTGCCTACGACAGGTGCAATAAATATATCTAACAAACTGCAATGTGAGCGCCGAGGCACCTCCATGAATACCTATACGCTAGTCATTGAGCTCCCTTGCACTGCACCAACAGCCCCTGCGTGCGGCCTCAGATCAGAGGAAACGCTCGCCTTTCCTTGCCTGGTCAGACTTTCCTCCCGGAAAAGCTGACACGGCCCGGGATCCACTGCGGCAGAGTCATTCAGGAAATTGTCTCTAATGAGAAAGTTTTGCACCTTTAATTAATTCAGACACTGAGCGCTGCGACGTAAAATAAAGTGGTAAGGGGTATCGAAAGATGTTCACGTTTCAAAGAAAACGTAAATCTGAGGCAGAGTCGTATATATACGTACAAGAATATCTTGAGTTACAAATCACTTGACCACTTAATACACCACGTTGAGTTCTTAAAGTTCCCAGAAGAGGAGCTCATCCCCTAACACAGCTGCTAACTTCTAAAAGCTACGTACCCTTCTTCAAGTCACTCAAGTGGCATATCTGTACTACAACGGGAAAAATTCATGGCGTTTTTGGGGCCGCCCGCTATACCCCTACCTACCCCTAGGTACCTTATTATATGAGTATCGACAACTGATTTGGGGGGCGCCATTTTGGTGAAAAGGCCTCCTCGTTCACCCCCAAGCCCCGGGATTCTCAAGGCTTACCCCGCAGGATATCTGTTTCTGAAAAAAAGGATAGACTGTTTTTGGGAATGTTTGTTCTATAACACATAAAACTGAAAAACCATTAAAAAAAAGGTCTTATAAACTCTGAAGAAATATGATAAACTTAACATTCCTTAAAACTCGTCGTAAATGTAAAACTTTTTGGGGGACAGCTTATAAAGGGCGATATAAATACAACAGAATTTAATTGCTTTCCTTGACATATTTCGTTTTCTGATACATACAATAATCCATGCAAACATTAGGTTAACTAAATAAATTGCTCTCTCCCCGTCTCTCTCTCCTCTCTCCTTCCTCCCCTTTCTCTTCCCCTCTCTCTTTTCTCCGTAAAAGAGGAGAGAGAGAGATAATCTGGGGTCACACATTGACAATCGGCTGCGCGAAGGGCCGCAACCCCCAAAAAGGGCCCCGCTTCCCGTCCGTTACGATCAAAACGCCAGGATTCGCCCGCATTCGCTTGTTTTCTCCTAGGTTCGAGAGGGTGACGCGCGGTCGGGCCGCCATCTCAGGGGTTGCCGACCCCGGGGAAATTTTTGAAATTTAAAAACTTTCGCCAGTCCCTGGGGAAAATGGTTATGGCGAATTTCGCGTTGATTCGCGGGAAGGTCTACGTGATTCGCTCTCCCTGCGATAAAATACGCCCCTATTGCTTCTATCGCCATAGGAACGCCAATAAGGGCGATGTTGCGCGGGTGTATCTGGCAACTGCGGGTACTAACGTTGGGGCAACGCCATCTTCACGCATCGCAGTCTTTTTGCCCCTAAGTACGAGCGACGGGCGACCCCTTTTCATTCTCACCCAGCCACTGCGCTTAAAGGGGACGTTCCCTCGCCCCTTACACGTGCCCCCACCCCACCCCCTGGTAAAAATACCCAAATGAAAGAAAACCCACAAGAGGGCTCTTCTTCGGACCCTAAATTTTTAACCTGGCACACTCTAAAAACGTAACTGGGTATTATACCATTTCAGTAAAAGTATTTAAAACAAACCCCATTATTTCATTATCCTAAAAATACACCCACCTTCCCCAAAAAGACATAAGTATTCATATAAATTTATTGAACAAAACAAAAATATAAATACACTCCCTGTTAGCCAAATGCCAAGGCATTCTCCCAAATCGACGTGCCCGCTGAGTCGTAGTTATATATCCTCTCGGTTTTGTCGGTTTTTATTTTGGGGGATGGCTTTCATCCAGTTGCGGGGAAAAGAAAAACATCATCTCCCACGAGGAAGTAGCTTACGGGTTGCAGTGGGGGGCCCCGTATTTGGGTTCTGCGAGGAAAAGGGTTGCTTGCTTGTTTTTCAAAGTTCTGACAACTTAGACTGTGCAAAGAAACCCCCCTCCGCTCTACCCCCCCGCTCCGACATCCATGAAAATGAAATTGTAGTCATAATCAAACCCCAGCAAGCAGGATCATTGAAAGTACTTCTTGTAGTTGTAAAATGGACCCCTGAAAGGGTGATTTTTAATGCGGATTGCTTCCATCTATGCCCCCGGGTATTGGGAAAACCCCCAAAGCTCATGAAACCCACGGGCAAATTCCTTCCAGCCCTCGGGGGTTTCAGGCATCTGCATGACCTCATCCCATACGCACAATGGCTCGGGAGTCTCAGGTACAGTGGGGGATGGTTTGGGAGCAACGCGAAAAGGGAACCCGAGACTCTTGTATGAATTGGGGCGCTAGGAATCTAGGGGGTTTTGCAAAACGTAGGGCAGGCTCCAATTCTCCCCCCAAACGTTCTTGATTTCTCAAGTGGGGGCGTCACGTTCAACAATTTGATTGAAAAGGTCAATCCAGCGGGTGAATTTTTATAGAGTAGGGGATCTTTTTCTGCCAGTTCACGCATAATTCTCATATGCCCATGGGGGCACGACGGGTTTTTGGTAGGGGGGTACCCCGACACTTTTCGGGGCTTTCCCTTTTCTTCCTACGGTTTTTGAGGTCAAACCGAGCCCGACCATGGGCATTAGGGGGGCTTCTTTGTAAAAAAGAAAAAATTTTTACAAATTTGGGTCCTCCAAATGTCTTCGGTAATAAGATTGGTACTCCTGAGGCAATGCGCCTGAAGGGGTATTTTGAGCCTGTCCCCCAGGTAGTGGGGACCCACTTTTATACCCCCCGTGCCCCACCCACACGTGCCCACGAATGTCTACGATTATCGCTAGACGAACGCAGGCCATACATGCGCGAGAATCTATTCAAATTATCGCCTAAATGACAAACTTGTAGTGGATCGCGCCCTACGATACATCGCCATCGCAAGTTGGCGATACATCGCCGTAGGCTGTGACCTCCCTCGAATATATTGCGCTATCTCAACGTTTGCGTTGGCATGCGAATGAACGCGGTGGTCGAGGGACATGGGATGGGGTTGCTCAAAATGGCGATTTCTGTCAAGAGCCTAGACTTCGCCATTCCGGGACGGGGAATCCGGAACGAATCGGCATTTTTTTGCTCGCAGACATTCGCCAGCGATTCGCAATGGTGCCCCCAGCATAAGTGAAAAGGATGAGTGGAGATATCCCGAGAGTAACCAAAAAACGTTTATAATTCTCTCTCTCTCTCTCTCTCCCCCTCTCTCTTCCCTCTCTCTCCTCCGTCCTCCTTCCTCCTCTCTCTCATTCTTCCTCTCTCTCTCTCTCTCTCTCCTCTCCTCTCCTCTTCTCTCTCCCCAAGAATATATATTATATATAAAATAAAGAAAAAAAAAAAAAAATTAAATATTATTAGAGAGAGATAATTGAAAAAGGTTTTGGTTACTCTAATATCTCTCTCATATCTTTCATTCTCTCTCTCTCTCTCTCTCTTCTCTCTCTCTCTCTTCTCCTCTCTCCTTCTCTCTCTCTCTCTCTCTCTCTCATCTCTCCCCTCTTCTCTCTCTCTCTCTCTCTCTCTCTCTCTCTCTTCCTTTTGAAAAGAGAGAGAGAGAGAGAGAGAAATAAAAGAATATGAGAGTAACCAAAAACCTTTTTTTTTTTCTCTCTCTCTCTCTCCTCTCTCTCTCTTCTCTCTCCCCCTCTCTCCTCTCCCCTCCCCTCCCCTCTCTCCTCTCTTCTCTCTCTCTCATCTCCTCTCTCTCCCCTCTCCCCTCTCTCTCTCTCTATCCCCTCCCCTCCTCTCTCTCTCTCTCTCCGTGAAAGAGAGAGAGAGAAAAGAGAGAAATAAAAAGAGATATGAGAGTAACCAAAAACCTTTTTTTTTTCTCTCTCTCTCTCTCTCTATATATTTATATTATATATTATTATATATATATTATATATATGTATATATATATGTATATATATATATGTATATATATATAATGTAATATATAAAATGTAATATATATATGTAATATATAATTTTATTATATATATTGTATTATTATATATATATGTATATATATATATGTATATATTATGTATATATATATATGAAATATATATATGTATATATATATATATAATGTATATATAATATGTATATATATATATGTATATATATATATGTATATATATATATAGGGTATATATATATATGTATATATATATATGTATATAATATTATGTATAATATATATTAAAATTATATATACTGTATATATATTTTAAAATTATATATATAATATATTATATATATATATATATATATATACATGTATATATATATTTTATTTATATATATATAATATATATCATTTTATATATATAATAAGTATATACATATATATATATATAAAACATTATTTATATATCCCTGTATTATATTTTAAAAATATAATGATATTATATAAATATATACATGTATATATAAAATATATACATGTATATATATATATAATTTTAAAAATATATATATGTGTGTATATATATATATGTTTATTTTTATATATATATATGTGTATATATATATATATATTTGTAATATATATGTATATATTTTATGGGGATATATATTATATAATATTATTTTATTAATATATATATATCTAATATATAATAATATATATAAATATTTTTATATAAATATATATTATTATTTTATATTATATATTAAATATAAATACTTATATATGAATATTATATTATATATATTATATATATATATATATATATATATATATTATATATATATAATATATATATATATTCATATATTATATCTATAATATATATATCTATTTATTTATTTTTTTATTTATTTATTTTTTATTTATTTATTTATATATAATTATAAAATTTTTATATATATTATATATTCTATATTTTAATATATAATATATATATAATTATTATATATATATATATATATAATTATATATATATAATTATATATATATTATATATATATTTATTATATAATATATATATTATAATATTAATTATATATATTATATATTATATTTAAAAGGAGAGAGAGAGAAGGAAAAATTATAAAGGTTTTTTTGGTTCCCTCATATCCCTTACTCATCTCTCTTTCACTTATATCCAGTGGCGTCACCGTGGGGGGCTAAGGGGGACTTACCCCCCCCAAGACAAGGACTCAGCCCCCCAAAATTGCTGTTTAGTAGCCTGCTACCCAAACAATAAAAAGGAAAATTTTATCCAATTTTCCATGCCAGAGCAAAACCTTATTTTTTCACACTTTACAGAAAAAATTTGGGTTTTTATGTTTCATTTAAATGTTGAAATAAGTTTGCTAACAAACCTTTTAAATTACCAAGTATATTCTATTATAGATATATTCTATAGAACCTCCGTTACCTCTTCCAACCAAGCCCGATCCCTGCATTGGGTTATTAAATTTATATGGTATTTAGTTAATATGGGATAACTCTATTAATTTTTTGCGTCATGTAATTAAAGCTGAATTTCCCCTTTCTCTCTTTTTTGGGCCTCAAATTACCCTGGAACTGATTAATTTCAAAATTACCCCCCGACCCCCCAGCTGGATAGGCTCGCTGCGCTCGCCCATCATCACCCCGGGGGCTAAACCCCCCCCAAATTTTTTTTTCCTGGTGACGCCAGCTTTTTATTCTCTCTCTCTTTTCAGGAGAGAGAGAGAGAAAAGAAAGAGAGAGGAGAGGAGGGGAAGAAGAGAGGGGGAAAGAGAGAGAGAGAGAAGAGAGAGAGAAATTTATTTAGTTAACCTTAATTTTTTCAGGGTTTATTATTGTGTGTACAAAAACAAAATATGTCAAGGGGGAAAGCTAATTAAATTCTGTTTTGTATTGGGATATCTCCCATCTTAAAAGGGCCTGCCCCACAAAGTTATACAGGACGACGATTTTTAAGTGAATTTTAAGTTCATCATTTTTCTTCGATTTTTCAAAAGGGCCCCTTTTTTAATGTGTTTTACTATGTTTTTATGTGTTTTAATCTTATGAACAAACATTTCCAAGAAAACCCGCCCTACCCTTTTTATACTGTATAAATGAATTACTGCGGGGTAATCCCTTTTGGAATTTCCCCCGGGTTTTGGGTGAACGAGGGGGCCCTTTGGGGCACCAATATGGCCCCAGTAGCGTTTAACATGGGGCCCCTATAAATGACGTTACCCTCTTTATAAGGTCCCCTACCTACACCTACACTTCGGGTCACACCCCAACCCAAAACATCATTACTAATTTTAACATTTCAAATAACATTATTTCCGAAAAATTTTAGGGGGTTATAAAAAATAATAGTAAATTTTAAAATTTGTACGTTCCCTTTAAAGGGGGGGATGGGGCTAAGGCCGTACTTTTAAAAACCTTTCCCCGCCCGGGCTGGCGATCGCCTGCCGATGCTCCGCCAGGCGAACGCCACCTCGGGAAACCCTTATTTTTTAAACACGGGCTTACCCCAACCCCTGGCGAACGCCGGGTTGGGGGAAACGTGGTTTTTCCCCCAGCGCAAACCTTCTCCTTTTCCTCGCCGACTCTGCGAAAGGGCGCTTAAAATCGGGGGAAAATTCGTTTGTTTTTACATCTACAGTCGACACCCCTGCTACGAGTGACGATCTGGCTCTTTTAAGGAAACCCCCCTATATCAACGTGGATAAGGGGATGCTCTTTGACCCAAAAGGGTATATTGAGGGAAATAAAGGGACAAAACTACCAAGTTATATGCGTGTTTTCTCTTGTAGCTACTTTTTTTCCCGGGACTTTACTTTTTTTAATATTAAATTTTCTTTTCACATAAACTAAGGGACCCAAATAATATGCCCCAAAAATGCCCCCCCAAAGGGCCCTTGGGGGTTTAAACCTTTAAAACCTTTTTTCCCACCTAACTCGTCCCAAGAAAAGGGTATTAGTTCTTTAGTGGGTTTCCCCAAAAGTCCTAGGATTCTTACCTACTTTATACGGTATCCGTAGTATAGGGGTTACCCAACCGCTGGGCTCAAAACCGAAAAGCCCCCGGGTTAGTTTCCCCGGGGCCAAAAAGCAAAGATAGATTTTTTGGGTCTTTTTTAAAAACCCACCCCCTGTCCCCAGCATGAATGGGTACCGGGTGTTAGCGGGGGTTTTGTGCCCCCCCCTCCCGGGGTGGTGGTTTCATCCAACAAAACAATTGCGGGCCGCGGTGATCACACGGCTCTGAGGAATTATCCTCTAAACAAACAAAAAATCATGGGTTTTAGAATTATTCATTATAAATTTTTTTGAACCCCATTTCCCAGGGTGAAAATTGAATAATAATGGTGTTACATGTACTACCAAAAATCTACCGTTTTTTAAAGCCAAAAAACTGTTAATTTTAAGTTAAAAGATTGGTTTTAGAGGTGGGGTTTGGTTTAGTAACAGATATCAAGAAAAAAAGAAAATTATCAATACAAAGGGCAGTGCGAGGGAAAGAAATTTAAAGGTTTGCGGGGCGGGGCGGGCACCCCCCCCCCTTTTAAAAACAAATTTTTTTCCCCGAAAAAAACGAGTGCCAATTCATTAAAACCCCTAAAAACTATTCAGGAAAACTAAGTTTCCCCTCAAAATTCAGTAAAAGGGCCCAATTTCCCAAAATTTTACCAAAGATAGTTTTTTATATTTAAAATTTTAAAAACTCGCCCCACTACTTATCTAATTTTCCAAAAATATATAAATATATTTCCAGAAAGGGAAAATTTTTTAAAGATCAATCACCCCTTTTAACCCTAAAATGCAAAAGTCATCATATATTTCCCCGAAATTGTATTATTGAATAAAATTTACCCCCCTTTTAAAACCTAACATGCCGCATTGATCATTTTCCAGTATCGATGTTAAAGATCATCATTTTTTAAGGGGGTTTTTGGCCCTTAGTTTGATGGGGTTTAAAAATGTGGGTTAGGTTAGTGAGTCTAAAGGTGGGTTGGGGTTGTGAGTCAAAAGGGTAGGGAGTTTAATTTTTTTTCCTATCCTATAGTTTACAGGGTTTTTTCGTAAAAAAGGGTTTTTTCCCGTACCCCGGGTTTTTGTTATTGTTTTCGTCACTGATTTTTTTTTTTTTTTCGTACATTCGTTGTCTTTTCTTTAACTCTAGTTCAACTCTGAGCTGATTGTAGGGAAACGCCTAGGGGTTTATATAGACATAAACAATTTTTTGGGTGTACTAATCTATTTGGTGTACGAAAAAACTTGTTACAACTGACTGCCCCCGCTCCTAAAACACTCTCCTTCCTACTAAAAGCATTTTAAATTCTCTGAAAGTGGGGATTTGGAGGGAAACTCATTGAAAATTTTTTTTAAAAAAGAATCTATTTGGAAAAAACAAAAACCCATTCACTTTTTAACCAAACAGCCCCACTTAACATGTTTACACACTATCAGTTTATTTCCATATTTTTATATGAAAAATTTAATTTATCTTTCACCCCCTTAACCTACCTGCTACACACTATCAGATATTTCCCAGCAGTGATATAAATCATTAAATATATTTTTCACCATTTAAACCAACCCTCCACATCAATCATACTTCCAAAAGGGAAATTTGGGTATTAAACATTTAATCTCCTTCACCCCCTTAAGTACAAAGACAAAACATATATAGGTTTTTTGATATTTAAAAATTAGGAAGTTTTTTAGTATGGGTTTTTTTTACCAACCAAATTTTAAATTTCCAAAACTCAGTTCCCCGCCAGGGAACAAAACCCAGCTGTCTTTCTGTCTTTCACAGTTTTTCTTGGGGAATCTGATCCATTCTGCTTTGGCTGGATTTAAAACTTTCCCATATCTTCAAAAACTAGCAGTGCGTCCATAAACTGGAAAAAAAATATAGAAACAATATAAACCCAAAATTTATTTTAAAAATACTGTAATTTATTTTAAATCAGAGAAATAAATCACCCAAAAATAAGTATCAATAAATTCAAAAATATTTTAAAACTATTCATGACAAGGTTTTGTCCTCAAAAAAAAAATATGCCATAAAAGAAAATTTAGTTTTGGTTTGTGAACTAGCAAGGGGGGTCCGGGGGGCCCCCCTGGGCCCCCATTTTTATCTAGGGTATTTTTCCCAAAAGTTTAGAAATTTAAATTAAACGGCATATTTTTCCCTTCTAATTGTAACAAAAAATTGGGAATCATTTAATTTTATCTGATTAACCAATAAAAAAAAGGTATAAAAATTTTTTCCCTAGGACCAGAATTCCCCACGCAAATTGGGAGCATGGGGTTTGGGTTTTCCTTTTTTGTATTCTGGGAAAATTTCTCTCAAAGACTTCCATCGCAAAAAATTACTTTTGGAGATTTTAATTTTAAAATCCCAATTTTTTTGGGAGGGAGAGAAAAATGTTTTTTGTGCACCTCCCCTTCTTCCTCTTGTAAACCCGCATCACCTCTATTCTTCCCCTTTCCGGGACAACCTTTTTTAAAGAGGGTTTGACTTTAGTTTTGGTTAAAAAATGGGTTTTGGTTAGTGAGTGTATACACTCCCCTAGGGGAAAGGGGAAATGTAAAGGGAGGGGTGCCGTCAAATTTGTTTTACAAGTCATTTCGTGCATCAGTAATTCGTAACCAAAAAAGGTTTTTTCGTAGTCTATATGAAACCATAGTCCCTTTCGTACAAACACTTTAGAGTTGAACTTTAAATACTAGAGTTAAAGAAACGGGGCTCCCCGTATGTACGCAAAATCAAATCAGTGTAAAAGAAACAACTAACAAAACCTGGGTTTCGAAAATCCCCCGTAAAAAAGTAGGGTTAGGTTAGTTCATTTTTTATCTCCTATATGTTTCCCGGGAGTTTTCGTACACAGGTTTTGTTAGTTTTTTTCGTACACTGATTTTGAGTTTTTCGTACATACGTGATTCGTTTCGTAAATCTAGTAGTAAAAATTTTTAACTCTGAGCTGAGTGTTTCGAAAAGACTATGGTTTTCATATGACTACGAAAAAACTTTTTGGTCTCTAATCTACTTTGGGGTTTGAAACAACTTGTGACGAAATGATGCACCCCCTTTCCCATAAAACCCCCCCTTCCTCTAAAACATCTAACTCCGAAAGTAGTTTATTTGCGAAAGGAAAATCATTGAGAAATGTTTTCTCAGAATCTATTAAGGTAAAAAAGAAACCATTTCTCTCAAAGGTGTAGGAATTCTGGTCCTAGTGGGAAAAATTTACCAATAAAAATAAATTTTTTGTTTGGGGGAACACTATTATAAACAGTCTCACGGGGTAATGGGATGAGGGTCAAGGGCCCCTGACAAAAGCTCAATGTAAAGACCTTTCCCTCACCAAAACATAACCCACATTGTAAAATAACACATTTAATTCTATCTGTATACAACAAAATAAAATATTTTTTGTGGGGGGAAAAAAACACAATGAAATTTTTCCTATCCCCCGTTCACTGAAATTCTTATGAGGGTGAGAGGCCTCTGCTAAGCTTGTGGAAATACGCCAAAAAAACCAAAAAATCCAAAGTTACCTTTAAAATTGGGCCCAAAATGGTCCCCAAAAACCCTATATTTTTGGACGAAAAAGGGAAAAAACACTCACCCCGGGGAGGGGGGGGGGGGGGTGTCTGGGCTGTCAGCTGCGTTGGAACCTCGATGGGGGTTTTTTAAATAAAAATTAAAATGGGCTTTTTTTTCCATGAAAAAACTTGCCTTACACATATTTAACCCTCGCAATAGGTTTCCTATCTCATAAATGCTTATAGTATTGTAAAAAGTATAAAATGAATGCAAAAATGTTTTATCCCCGGGGAGAGGGACGTCTCACCCGAACTCACGTTCGCCACTATTCCAAAAACTTCTCCTTCGCCCCGCCCCGGCGAGCAGCGCCCCGGCGGGCGGTCGTGGCGTTTAAAATAAGAAAACACTGAGCCCCTGGCGAACGCTTTCGCCGCCCTGGCCCAAAGATTTTAAAAAATACGGCCCCCAAGGTTTATGGGAAAGCCCCAACAGTTTCAACCGTTAAGCCATGGGAAAGGGGGGAAGGGGGGAAAGTAAGGCCCCTGCTTTTTTAAAGGGCAGAAATACTTATTGACGAAAACAAATTCTATAGGCTCAGCTTTCCCACCCCTTTTTAAAATCTTTTAAAATGGACAGCAAGACAAACAAAATTTCCAGATACGAGACACATTTAGTTTAAATCTATTTTAAAAAAGAAGGAGTTTTTCTTTTTTTTGATTTAAAGGGCAGCATTTTTTGGGGGGAAATCGCCCGGGGATACATGATTTATATTTCTGAAAAATTATATCCGCATTAAATTTTGATCCTTGATTTCTTGAATCGCATTAGGCGTGTTTTGCGGCGACAGTTCAGAAGCAGAATTATACTTTTTGTAGCCCCTCCCACTTTTTTTCTACACTTTTGAGCGCACTATACTACGGGACATGATACACTCTTGGCAGTATATTATACTCTTTGCGGTAAAAAATATACTTCTTTAGGTGTGGGTGGAGCCTTCAAGATCCTGGCGAATCAGAGCGCGCGCATGCATACATTCTTATCTGACATCACCCCGTAAATGTTTATGTTTTCCATTAATTCTCATCTCATTCAGTCAGTATTCATAACATAAACATTATATGCAAATAAAACTGTTTTCAATTAGGCGTAGTTATGATACTTTGATGGCATGTATACAGCTACATATGGAAGTAGGAGCTCATGAGCTCATTAAATCTTGCAGCGACATCTGAAATCTTGTCCGC
>JACEEZ010022457.1:197500-255000 GCA_016584305.1 Chionoecetes opilio
GATCTCGGAGGCCACGGTGAAGACCTTCAAGCGGCACTTTTGGTACTTGGGAACGGACCTTGTTGGCCTTGCCTTGTTCAGCGACAAAGTCACGATCGAGGAGAAGACCAAGATGGTGGAGAAGCTGGCCATTGACAAGGACCTCGACAAGAAGCGATGGACGACAGCACCCCAAGATCCTTCTTCGGTCACTTTGAGTGACCTTGTCACCAAGGAGTCACTTTTCTCCTTCACGGAACTGAAGTTGGATGCCTCGTTTCTCCAATCTCCTGTGCTCAGCTGGAAGGAAAACGAGGCGTACAACCAGGGCAAGGAGACCGTCTAACATCTGGCAGTGACCAATGATCCTGCGGAACGGGCGATCAAACTTATCACTGATTATTCCCAGATCCTCACCAAGGACGAGAGCGATCGACAAGCTCTCCTGCAAGCTGTCGAGCGCCACCGACGGCTGAACCTGAACCCTAACTAATCTTACAGAAGAATATACAAATCGTTTCAATCGTTATTTCAGTCATTTGAAGTTTTAGTTTTAAGAGAGTCCAGGAAATGTGCCATTCCTATCACTGTTCCTTGTATAGTATCAAAGTAATATTCATCCTTGTATACACTGCTGTATCGTGAAATGTTCCTAGAATAGTTAGTTACCTCACTTCCGAGCAAATACTTTCGTTTCTGTGGCATTTATAGTTGATGTGAATAAATAAACTTGAGAAATGAATATTTGTATTGTCTCGAAAAATCAACTACCCTGTGCGACCCCTAAATCTTGAAAAATTCACATGAAACTTTTTGTGCTTTTGTTTCTTGCCATTCCTCACAATAATTCATGGGTGCCGTAAGAGATTTCAAACTTTCATTTTTTGAACCACCCTAATATGCACCTTATAAACCACAATTTCGTATATTAGTAACTATACTACAGACGTACCTTGAAAGACTTATAACTTGATCATAATGCAAACGAACTAAGATGCTGGATCAAAGAATGGAAGCAGTGAGTTCTAGCTTTGGATGAAGTCTTGGCTAGCTGATGAAGTGATTGTCTAATGTATACTGAGCATTAGGAAGTTCACGCCAAGACGTTTCAGATTGTAAGACAACTAACTGCCACGAAATAAGGGAGAGAAGGTTACGTAGGAGAGGAAATGAAAGGTTTTAGTTAGTAATGAACGTAAGGTAGTTGAATAATTGTAGGTATAACAATTCCAGATACGAGTGAAGATGAAAACATAATATAGCAATAACCAAGCACACGACTTATCGTTTCAATTCATCCACTAACTGATTTATTCTGTCTTCTGTAGTCTCTTTCACAGTATTGAATCAAAGCGAGAGGGAAGGCGTGAGACACGCGAATTAGAGTGGTAGGTAAAGTTGCATAAATCGGCCATTTCATTTCTGGTTTTTTTAATACGTAGTTTGAACACTAAGCAAACCAAGAATTAATCAGTTAAAACCTTCATTTAATGATAAAACAATGTTTCATTCATCTTACACTATTAGGAAGATCATGAGTAAAAACAAATATCCATTGTTTTTCTAATACAATAGTAGGTATTGTCGTGACTTCCCTTCTATATTACCGCAGTTCACTGCTTCACTTGGAGGGGGAAAAAAATGTAGTACACTGTACGCATACAGCAGCATCCTCTCCACCATGTTATATGTGCCTCATGTGCGTTCTCAAGCCTACGCAGTTATATTACAAACGAAATCGTGTCACTACTTTTCGGTGCGTGAGTCAGCATCTCTGTGGCTACATATACCCGTGTTCCACCTTCACTCATCACCTGCCATGGCTCGCCTGTTACCGCTGGTGGCCGCCGCGGCCCTCCTGGGCCCGACGGCCTCAACAATTATTTCCCGCAGGGAATGTGGAGAAGTAGAGGGTGATTTCTACCAGTTTTCTGCCAACACACTGAACGGCTCAGTTGCCACAGCCTTCGAGGAGTATCGAGGCAAAGTATGTGCCGTACCTTCAGGGTTGTGAGGCTTTTTTAACTATTCATTCATTCCTGTGATACAAATATTTTTTGTTTAACTTTCCAGGTGGTGTTGGTGATCAACGTGGCCACCTACTGAGGGCTCACCATTCCCTCATACAACCAAATGAATGCACTGGCGGAGTACTATGCTGATGAAGACTTCGTCATCCTTGGCTTTCCATGTAACCAGTTCAATTTGGTAAGATTTATTAGTTTGGGATACTACCTACTTCAACATGGAGTAGTGAAGTAATAAGTATAAAAGTCGCAACTAAATAGAATAGCAGATTGCTATCATACCAATATCTCGCAACGACGGTTCATCTACCATAACAATAATCGTGCATATGTTTCTTCTTTTCTTGAACATCCTAACTCCCGTCTTATTCCTCTCTGCTTCGCTTCGCAGCAAGAGCCGGCGTTCACGGCCAACGAACTTATGAATGGGATCAAATACGTGCGTCCCGGTGGAGGTTTTGAGCCCGCAATGACACTCTTCAAGAAGACTGACGTTAATGGGAAGGACGAGGACCCAATCTTCACCTTCCTTAAAGTAAGTTTGACTCATCTGTTAACAGAGACGCGTGCTTCAACCACTGCCACCCAAGTCAGTCAGTCTGAGGTGCCCGTGTGGAAGGATGAGAATGGCTTTGGAGTAACGTAGAGATTATAATTATTGTGGTGAACGTAGAGCTGATGGACATGTATTACAGCTTACAATGAACAGAGGGGAAGTAATGCCTCCTTTTTCTTTTCATCCATCCAGAGTGCCTGTGAGTACACTGACACTAATTTCGAGTCAGCCCTCTTCTACGAGCCGTTGAAGGTGGGTGACATCCACTGGAACTTTGAAAAGTTCCTGATCGGCAAGAACGGGAAGCCATACTCCCGCTACCACCCCGCCGTGATCACGTCCGGGAAGATCAAGGCCGACATTAACGCTCTACTCAGTGCGTGATTCGGCTTACTTCTCTAGCGGCACCTAGAAGCCACGTCCACGATCACGCCCACCCAATCACTGCAGCCCGCCTATGACGACGTCGCCGGAAACCTTGAGTGGGCGAAGTTTGAAGATAGCAGAGGAGTGAAGACTGTTGTGCATTCTAGTCGCAGCTCTTCTGCTCGCGGGCACCTGATTTGGGTGGGCGATATCGTTGGGGGCGGCTCTGCTGGCTGCGAGTAACTTTTTTTTCTTGCAATTTTTATAATAATAAATTATATCCTTCACATTCTTGTTATTTTATTCGGTGTGAGTGTGTTATTCACCTTCTCAGTGTGTTATCCAGCCTTCTCAGCTCAGTGATTGTCCCAGGTTTACAGCTCTAAAATATGATATAAATCAAGTATAGGCGTCCAGCCTCTGGCCCCTTTGCTTTTGGCTCAGTTCTTGCGGCTGGAACGTGGCAGCGAGCCACGTTCCAGCCAATTAACTCATTACGCTAATTACTCATTAAGGGCTTGTTCTACGCAAAAAAGTTTGTTTCACAGACCCCCATTGATTTTAACAGCACTACTTGCATGTCAAATTTCAGCTCAATCCGACAATATTTAGGAGTAGTTATTCACTTTTTGGCTTAAACTTGGTTCCACTCCCCTTACGCGAATGGGTCTTATGGTAAGTAGCAGCTCGCTTCCAATTATTGTTGTAGTGTTGTCATTCTCACGTCGCGAGAGTGTGTAACCACCTCCTCTTTATAGAACCCAAACCACTCTGTCAGCTCTGCGACACGCTGGCGTCTTGCTACCTGCTCTACTTCATCAACAGCGGTGAAACTCACTTACCGAACCATGTAAATATATCGTGGTTGATCTTGAAAACAAGCACTTCTTTTAATAAGGATCTCACGTAACAAAATGTTTTGAATTTAATTTCGCCAAAATCTAATGTTGCCCAAACAATAAACAATTCTTTAACAATTATATGAAAACATTCTTAGAAGCATAGTTATGTAATAAAAATGTGTAGAAGCTTCATGAATGGAACATTGAAAAGCAAAATCAAGTGTCAGGTTTCAAAATCCTGGTTTAATTTTCAAGGAAAAAAGCAAAAAGAGCTTTGTATTCTCCTTTCTTACTACTATCAAGAAGATTTTTTTTCATTTCAGTGATATACATCATTCTCTTAATGCTTCTGACAGACGCAAAGGAAAATCGTACATGCATGTAAGTGTGTAGTATTAGTTACGACGGGGCGATGGGGTGACGATGCAAATGTTAAACACGGACCTCACTGAAATCTGCTAGACCAGCGGTTCTTAACCTTGGGGGCGTGAGTAATTACCTAGGGGGGCGTGAGCCAAGAGAGAAAAGGAAGAACTGTCAAATATTCAACTTTAAGCTCGGCCTTCGCCTTAACATGAAGCTCACTCGCGAGGGAGAGCGAAAAAAGTCGGTACAGAGAAGCAAGAAGGTATGGGTGACAAACTCTGCGGTATCGGCGTGCCAGATTCCAGTAACTCCGTAGACTCATGCAATAATATTTGTTATGTTTGTTTGTTTGTTTGTTTAGAGGATACTTCCTCAGAGCCATAATGATCTACCGCTGCAGCGTGTTGGCCGAAGCCACCACCCCGGGAGGGGGGTCACAAACCCCCGGCTAACACCCGGTATCCATTCACTGCTGGGTGGACAGGGGCTCGGGTTTTAAGAAAGACCACCCATCTATCTTCGCTCCGCCCGGGGATCGAACCTGGGACTTCTCGATTGTGAGCCGAGCGTGCTAACCACTACACTACGGAGTACCCGTGCTATGTAAATTATTATTACTATTATTATTGTTATCATTATTATTATAATCATCATTATCATTATCGTTACCATCATTATTATTGTTTTTATTATTGTTATTATTATTATATTAAACGTGATCTAACTAAATCTACTACGGTAGGTATAATATTATGATGGGCGTTCATAAATAAGTATGTGCATGCACAATAAAAGCGCTAAAAACACGCATTTTTTCAGTTTTTCTTTCTGATTCAGGATTAATTTGAAACATCTTGATTGAAGTGAAGGGGGGGCATGGAGGCAAGATCCAACTACTACCTACCTTAGAGGAGGCGTGGTGGTACTAAAAAGGTTATGAAACACTGTACTAGGTTGACCATCCTTACTTCCTCGCTTTCAACTTCGAATAATGCTACTAGATATTCAATAGGCTACTAGATATTCAAACAACCGCAGTGGGTTTGCAAAGAGCGCGCGCGGGTTTAAAGGGCGGTCTCACTGCAACAATCACAGTAACTACTACTGACTTGCATTATTTGTAGTTATTTAATGAGTCACTGTCCGACCATTAATGAAACCAGAATATGATTATACAAATACCCTGTTACGTGTAAGAAATTATTTGTACTTATCATGACGGAGAAGGAGTTGAGGAGCAGCAGCTGATGCAGCGGGGAGGGAGTAGGGGAGAAGAGGAGGGGGGAGAGCTTCTCATGCGAGCTTCTAACATAAACATGGCGACCAAGAAGCTGGTAAGAATTCTACTGTGTATGGTCTTATCCCTTTCAAGTCCCTCCATGGAAATATCCTAATGTAAATGCAATACCTGTGACTGTCATGGTGCATAGTCTATTAGATTCAATCAGGAATATAATGTTAAGTAATTCCCCTATGCTAGACAGGCAACAACCGGTTGTGTTGCACGTACATGTTTTTCGGTATTATGATTTAGGTCATTTGCTACCCGGTAATTCTATAAAAGAACGCATACACCCCTTTTTTCCTCCTGTGACCACTAAGCTTAGGGCCCTGGGGGGGACTAGGGTTTTTTTCTTTATGGAGTAGCTAGAGGTACGGCGACCATATTCCAGTTGTGATTGTCTAGAGATACGGCAGCGGGACTACTGCAGTTAAATACGGTATTATTTTACACTAGGACCGAAATTCCCTACGCAATTGGGGGAATACCCAATTGGGATTGTGGTTTCTGTTTACCTTATTGGATTCTAGGAAACATTCTCTCTGAGCTTCCGTCACAAATAATTACTTGGAAAATCTTAAGAATAAGGGCTCCACGGTAAGCTGACCCAAATGTTGGCTCTACGTGTTATATTTACCATACTTGTCCTTAACACATTTGTTTAGATTTTAATGAGTGCCGATCCTTACTTTGCCTACATGGCCGATATTAAATTTCAGGTTCTTGAGAAAAACGAAGTCCAGTAGGGTTAGGTTAGGTTAGGTTAGGTTAATGCACAGCACGAGGGGCTCGAGGAGGGGTGCTAGGTTAGGTCTAGAGTTTTGTCATCTTTAGAATAAAGATTTTATAGCTCGACTAACCCCAAAAAACTCGGTTTCCCACCATGTCCCCAAGCTTGTTGGCTATAAAGGCTCAACCTATCTTCTTATAGTCAACAAGCTTGGGGACATGGTGGGAAACCGGGGTTTTTGGGTGGGGGAGCAGGGAAACCGGGGTTTTTGGGTGGGGGAGCACACATATAAGGGAAATATGGCCCCGATAAAGTCTATGAACTAGGGAAGTTTCCCTAGTTTATGAATTTTTTTGGTGGGGGGCCATAATTCCCTTATGTGTGTGCTCCCCCACCCCAAAAACCTCTGTTTCCCACCATGTCCCCAAGCTTGTTGGCTATAAGAAGAAGAAGAAAATAGGGGGTGGAGCCCTTGTTCTTAAGATTTACCGATTACTTTTGGAGATATGACATGTTCATAGGGAGGCGAGAGACAAGTGTTTACGTCCGCCTCACTCTTCCTCTTGTGACCTGCATCGCCTCGATTTTTCCCTTGCCGTGGACACTTTTTAATGAGGATTTGGCTTTAGTTTGGAGGTTAAAACGTGGGGTTAGGTTAGGTTAGTGAGTCAAAAGGTGGGGTTAGGTTAGTTTAATTTTCATATCTCATCTCATATAATATGTACTACTTTCCCATTAAAGATATCTTATATCCGAAAGTAGTGATTTGTGACTGAAGCTCATAGAGAGAATGTTTCTTAGAATCCAATAAGGTGAACCGAAACCACACTCCCAATGGTGTAGGGAATTTCGGTCCCAGTGTAAAAATTTACCCAGGTGTGATTGTCTAGAGATACGGCAGCGGAACTCTACTGCAGTTTAATACAATACAGGGCACATAGTTATGACTGTCCTCAACTTGTAGATCTGACCATTTGCAGTATTTCTAACCAGGGCTTTGAAACGGTTTAAGGGAACGAAAGTTCAGGTAGGAAAAAAAGTTAATTACTCACTGTATCAAAATTGGAACCGAAAATAGAAAGAAGAGCAAAATTCTTGAAAAAAATGTCATATATCATCAGGATCTGGTGATAAAAACAAAAAATAAAACTGAAAAAAAAAAGAATGTCAGTAAAAAAAGTTAATAACTCACTGTCAAAATTGGAACCGAAAATAGAAAGAAGAGCAAATTTCTTGAAAAAAAAGTCATATACCATCAGAATCTGGCGTACAAAAACAAAAAAACTAAAATATGAAGGAAAAAAAGAATACCAGGAAAAAAGGTAATTACTCACTGTATCAAAATTGGAACCGATAATTTAGAAAGAAAAGCAAAATTCTTGAAAAAAAGTAATTTGCCATCAGAATCTGGTGCATAAAACCAAAAAGAAAAAAATATGACTGTTTCTAACCCCTACCGTACATCAGCCGTCTGAAATTAATTATAAAATGAGGGGGATTTGGGAGGTTGCAAGCCCCTCAGTTAGGTTAGATTACATAATCAATGTCTATGTTAGGTTAGCTTACTACCGGGGGGGGGGGTCTGGGGGAGGGGGTGCAGCCCCATTTAGGTTAGACTATGTAACCGATGTCCATGTATTGTACTAAACTGTTGTTTTACAGGCAGCGGCTATGAAAAAGGAAGCCGGATAACTCTTATTTGATTGGTTATCATCCCGCAGAAATTGGCTCTCACTGCCGGCCTTAATACTCAAGTTTCAGTATAATTTCTGCTCCAGCATGTAGTGCAGATGTTTATACTTTCCAGAAACCAAAGATTATATATTTGTTTCTTCTGGAAACCAGTTAAACATTGTATGTACAGTAAACCCTCGCTTTAACGAACCAATTAGGGGAGAGTGATGTTACAGTATATCCGAAATCCATTATTCCGAGGGATCCAAACTTTTCGCATATAAACGAGGTGAAAGTTCGCAATTTCCAACTATTTCCGTGTATAATGAACTTTGTCCGTTACATTAAATGAAAGTCCGTATACTTGCGTACATGCAGCCTTCACAAATACTACATGCATACAGGGAAATTAAATACAGGGAACAGGTACACGTACACCACTGCCGCCGACCGACCTGCGTGAGCCTGTTCGGCCGGCCCACCACTGCACGAACCCCGCATTTACTGAACTTTTTTGGTAAATCCCCACATATACCGCATATACCGGACTGGCAGAAAAAGTTTGATAAAGCTGAGATTCATTATATAGAGATCCATAAATGCGAGGATTTACTGTATTTCCATTTAATGTAAAGCGGCAATGCGGCACGAAATGCATGAATTTATAATAGTGTAATAAGCCAAATTTCAACCTGATTTATAAACCTGACTCATAATCTCTACTATTAACAGAAATTTCAGTGATCATAGTTATTCTGCCTTTTCCCACATATTTTCTTGAAATCCTCTACTGTTTGTTAAAAAATGGGATCAGACATTGGATTTAATTTTTACATGCTACTTACTCTCTTTATAAGTCTGTCTTCAGGTGAGCTTTGTGATCATAGTTATTTTACACTTTCTTTATATTCTCTTTGAAGTAGTCTGCCACAGCCCATGGGCCTCTTGTCGTGGACACCTTACTGTTTCACATTATGAGTATAGTATGTAAGTGATAGATAGATAGATAATGTCAGTCGACATTAAATCTCTTTTCATCTACCCAATTTATATCACATTTGACATCTTGCAGACAACAGGCCTGGCTGGGCTTGCAGTGGCGGCTCACCCCCACCACACTTTGGGCGTCCTCTATGGCAAGATCCTCAGATGTCTGCAGAAGATGCCTCCAGATGCGTCATACCGCAAGTACACAGAGCAGATTATCACAGAAAAGTACAACTTTGTGAAAATAGTAAGTATAGGGATACCATATAGAAATACTGTGCAGAAGAAATGAATGCATGTGAATTTCCTTTCTCAGGTAGTTTCACATAATTAGATCTGTTCTCAATAAGTTTTTTAATAACTCAAAAATTTGAATGTTTTGTAGCAGAAAAGTCGATGATATTTTTTAAGATGATTAGGCTAAATTTTGTAGCATTTTGGAGCCACTCCAGATTGGTTTTTATTCATTTAGTTGTATTTTACGGGGCCTGAGCTACACTCGTGTGGCCCCATCTCCATATCTACATTTTTTATTTTTTTATTTGCTTACTTAGTGCTTAGTGTTGGCCGAAACCATCACCTCGGGAGGCGAGTCACAACCCCTGGCTAACATCCGGTACCCATTCACTGCTGGGTGGACAGGGGCTCAGGTTTTAATGAGACCGCCCATCTTTCTCCACTCCGCCAGGGGATCAAACCCATGACTTTTTGGTTGTGAACTGAGCGTGCTAACCACTACACTACAGAGCACCCTTGTGACTATGTATTCTTGTTTAGGAATATAAATGAATGAATTCACCAGTATTGAGAATGGAGAGGCAGATTCATTTGATTAATGTTACAAGATAATCACAACATAAAGATTACTATTGTTCACCCCACAACAATACCAACTTAACTATCTTCAAGGAGGAAAAGGATTAGGGAAGCTTATGGATAAGATCCTCAAGAACTTAGGAAAGGTATGCATTCATTGCGAGATAGGTTTACAGAACACATAGTGTAGGTCTTGAAAGAATGGACATTGCCCGCCACAGTGTACAGCTGTTCTGGAGGTGAACTGTACTAAGAAATGGACGTCCTAATAGCAGAAAAGGTTACAACCATTTTGAATACCAACACTAAGGGATGGTGGGATCTATAGGGCTCGAAAACATAATGGTCAAGGACAGCCATCCCACCCCACCATTGTGTTTCAGGCAGATAACAACAGGTCTTATTTCTCATGAGATGGGAAACTTCCTCCTAGTTTGCATGGAACCCATGAATATGTATTCCAATGTAAAATATTTAATAATTTTAGTAGCAAGATACAATAATGACCATATTGGAAGCCGTAAGGCCACTAGACAAACTATTATCTGTGAGGCCAACGCCTTCTTATTTCCCTTAGAGGGCAACGTTGATGCGTTCTTTCTCATACCATCAGATGCTGGTCGACAAGTGAAGGCACCAGTAGCTGTAACTGGGATACTCACACAGGCTCCCGCAGTCACTGTATAGAGACGCTATAGCCACAGCAGCTAGATGACAATTAAGTCGCCCATGTAAAGAAGCATGGTTATGGTCAGAAGCTCCACTATGATGTCATTGATCCTCTAGTTTAAACAGCTGCATACACAAATGTCTATCAATCACATCTGTTTTCATCTCCTGGTGGACAACAGCATCCTGAACATGAACTTGAGTGACAAGTCACTATCCACCTCAGTGATAGCAAAAGGAGCAATAATCACATTGCAGCCAAACAGCAGCCTCATAACCATCAACAGTTGTAGGCTGACTCTCCCTCTGGTCTTGCACACCAACAGAAACCTTGGCAGTGTGAACATCTGTTAAGTTTAGAGACTGAGAAACTGTGTGTCAATTGGTAAAGTCTCTTCACGTGGAAGATTTTGGGGGCTTTTAGGCGAAAAATCACCTGTCAATTAGACCTCAACAAACACACCACCACATTAGATTTAATTGAAGAATTCAGATAGAATGGTCAGCAGATGAATCCACAGAATCATGAGACGATAGGGATAACTGCTTACTAAGACAGCATCCACAATTTGCCTTAAGTAAGAAAGAAAACAGCTACTGGCTAAGTAGGGTTGGTTTCTAATGCCTCTGAAAAGAAAACTTTACAGTCATTTCAGCTACCTTCAAAGAGATGTATGCTTTGCTCCAGCCCCATCTCTCCTGTCTTTACCAAAGTTCTTTTCTTGTGCTCCCACGACTAATAGAATGGAAGTAAGCCAAATGAAGAATACCTTATTCGGATCAGTTCTTGGCATACAGTCGAGTACTCGATGGATGAGCATCCTGACACTAAAGTGATGCATAGTACAGGAGCTCACATACTTGAGTACATAATTGTTTCCTGAGGTTTGTACTTGAAATATACGTCCAACATTACTTTTGTCGATACTGAATACTGTACACAGCATTGTAAAGAAAAAATGTTTGTACAGTACAGCTATACCCTAATGTTACTTAACAGCATATTCTAACAACCTTGAATGGTGTATTTTAACGTTTCTTACATCACCATCACCACTGGGGTCACACAGGGCTTGTGTGACATCCGGGTTACCACAGTTACCTTCCCCAGTTTTCCTCAGGTACCCATTTATCGACCACCTTCGAAAGGAAGGATGAACAGCTTGGTGGGCTGCGAGCCGACTGCTCTGGCCCGGAATCGAACCAGGGCCCGCAGATTTGTAGCTAGGCGTTAGGGTGCCAATAGCGTATATGGGTAAATTTAAAACTTGATATTTTTGAACGGCCCTTGGTGGGATACTGTGCAGTAATGAGAAAACTTCTCATGCAAAATTTGAAGCGAATCGGTTTATATTTAGAGGTGGCGCAAGTGAATTGAAACCTGTACATACTATGTGTACTATGTGATTATACCTGTACCGAAGTCTGAAAGGCTAGGGTTCTAAATCACCCATTTCTTTTTCAGAATGGCTCATTCACGCGCAGCTACGACTGTTTGGCTGGTGGGACAGCCAAACCCCCGACCCCATCCTCGGAGCCAAACTCCCCTCTCGTGGCGACGTGCTCAAGCGGGCTTTCTACTTCCACAACGTGGAAAAGAAAACCGTCGCCACCAGCGCCGCGGCCACTGTCCAAGAGGTGCTAAGGTTCTGGGAGACCGCGAGGATCCCAACGATGACGGCAAAAAGCGCCGTTCGCAAGGTGGAGGTCTTGTTCAAGGACTGGAAGGCGCTCGTGAAGAGCAAGGGAAGAGCGACGAACAAGACGAAGGAGGAAGAGTTTCAAGAGGCCCTCTGCGACCTCTTCGACGTCGCCCACGCTGACGCGATGACCCTGATGACGATCCCGGCTGATCGCGAGTTCCTAGCGGCGCAACGCGAGAAGGGTCGCCAAGGGATCATGCAGGGAGCTGACAGGGTGCTGGAGCGCCGAGTTCAGCGCCGGGAGATGACAGTGGCGGCAGAGAAGCGATCACGAGAAGCCTCGACGTCACAGCTGGACGAACGCGCGGTGCTCGCGTCCTCCTCCTCCTCCTCCTCCTCCTCGGTTGAGTCCAGTCCGGCACGCGGCGGGGCGGCTGCTACCGCTGAGCCGACCGGTGCAAGCCCTCCGAAGCGACGAGCGCGGGGGCCACAGGTCGTGCTCTCCCAGGAGTTAGCGAGCGCCCTCGACTGGACCGGCGTGAGCGACCGCAAAGCGCTCTGCATCGTCGCGGCGACCGCCAGTAGCCTCGGCCACAATCCTCAGGAGCTGATCCTGAATGCCGAGAGCATCCGGCAGGCTCGCGCCGGCTATCGGTCCCAGTTGGCAGCGGATAAGATAAGATAAGATTTTCATCCTATCTAGACACTTTGCAAGTACCAACTGCAAGGTTATTGACTATACAAAGCGCCGCCACGTCAGCACGAACTAGGCGGACTCGAACCGCTGACCGAATGCACAGGGACGCTGCACATTGCGAACTCACGTCTCTACCAACCTTACCACCCTGACGGGCATGGCAGCGGAAGTCAAGACAACCTTCGTCCCTGACACGCCTTTTACCGTTCACTGGGACGGGAAGATCCTGCCGGATTGCGACGGTACGCGGGTGGATCGGCTGGCTATCCTCGTCTCCGGCGACGGCGTCCAGAAGCTTATCGGCGTTCCCAAGCTGGCAAGTGGGACTGGAGAGGCGATGGCGAGTGCCGTGGCTGAAGCGCTCGACGACTGGGGGCTCGCAGAGCGTGTGGTGGCTATGTCGTTCGATACGACCGCCGCCAACACTGGAGCCCTCGCCGGTGCCTGCACCCTGCTGGAGCAGAAGCTTGGTTGGCGTCTGCTAAGCCTCGCCTGCCGGCACCATGTACACGAGCTGGTGCTGGAGAAGGCGTTCTCTATCTGCATGGGGCCGTCGTCGGGTCCTGACATCGGCGTCTTCAACCGATTCAAGGAACGGTGGGCTTTCATCGACCAGAGCCAGCTGGAGCCGCCAACGCCCGACGAGCTGCCGCCCACCCTCCTGAACAAGCGGGACACACTTCTGCAGGAGTGGGCCGCGCTGTTCAACACCAGCCACCCGCGGGACGACTACAAGGAGATGCTGGAGCTCTTCATCGTCCTGCTGGGTGGCGAGGGCGATGTCCCGAAGGTGAAGTTCCGGCGACCGGGCGCCATGCACCGCGCGCGCTGGATGGCGCGTGCCATCTACGCGGCGAAGATTACGCTGTTCGCCGCCCAACTGGGGGAGCTCTGCTCTCCGCGCGAGCTGTCCAGCCTCCGCCGGTTCACCTTCGTCGCTGAGGTCTACGTGACCCGCTGGTTCGAGGCGCCCGTGGCCGCCTTCGTGCCGGCGAATTACTTGAAACTGGCCGCCGACCTCCGCGACTTCCACGACGCTGAGATCGGCAAGGCGTGCGTGAAGACCTCCCGGCACTTCTGGTACCTGAGCGAGCCACTGGTCGCCATGGCTCTCTTCGACCACCGCTTGCCAACCGCCTAGAAGAAGGAGCTGGCGGAAGCGATGCAGCGGGAAAAAGGATCCGAGGAACCGCCGAAGCGCATCACCGTCTCCGACGCCCGCCTCGCCTCGTCCACGCTAGCGTCGTTCGGAAGCCAGGCGTCCGGCGCCCTCCTCGACGTCGTCGGAGCGGAGAGGGCGTTCCTCTTGAAGGAGCCGGAGGAATGGCCGAGTGACACGGGGTTCGTCGCGGCGTCTCGGCGCGTCGCGAGCCTACACGTCACCAACGACACGGAGCGACACGGAGCGAGGGGTGGCGCTGTTCCAGTCCTTCAACCTCAGCCTGACGAAGAACGAGGATCAGCGCCAATTCCTCTTGCAGGTCGTCGAGAGGCACCGTCGACAACAGCCAGGAACATCGAAGGCTTCCCTTCCCCGGCCAAGCGGAAGACAATGAGTGGCTTGGGCAACCATGATACCCCCCGCCCCTAGAGGGGCTAATACTCGCTTTGAAGAGCGAGGGGGACCAGCAGCCCAGCTGGAGGAAGGGGAGGTCTCAAAAGGCTTCAATATTGCCAACAAACACCCCAGAGACGATGTCCTTCCTTGTAGTCCCTATCGGAGTCTATAGGGGGAACAATCAATAGACTTGCGCCACGTTTAAATATACTTCGATTGCGCTCAAATTTTACACACGTTTTCTCACCACCCCACAGTATTCCACTAAGGGCCGTTCAAAAAATCCAACTTTCGTTTTTTATTGGCACCCTACTAGGCATGCTAGCCACAACACCATGGAGCCGCACGGTCATATTGGAAACAAAATTGCCTCTTTTGTGCTGGGAAATAAGATATCTAGTTGAAAACCTTACTTGAAATGTAATGATTAATTGCTATTCTGTCACAATATTTTAAGAATTTCAACTTCATTGGTGCCTTACGTTTTCTTCTACAAATATATATATATTTTTTTTTGGTTCCTACTATAGCCCACTTTTATTTATTGGATAGAAATTGTTTTATAGCTAATTCAGATGCCATATTATGTTGACAAACTGCAGGAACAGGCCACTTGTGTTGATGTCGATGAGGATGAAAAGTACTGTAGTTCTTTATAATGTTGGTTATGTATGATGAGTTGTCAGGGATAAATCGTTCATGCAGGTTTGTGATTTCAATAATCTTGACTATTAGTTTGAATTTTACATCCAAAGTATGATCATGTTTATGAGGAGAATAGAATTACAAATGATTATTCCCTTCTCAAATTTGCTTCAAGGTTCTTATACTTCTTTGCAGGAACCTGACAGAGAAAAGCTGGAGAAGGCAATAAATGGAGGCCAGCTGGAAGAGGTTGTCCAGCAAGCAGAAAATGAGCTCTCGCTGGCGCGGAAAATGCTTGACTGGAAGCCCTGGGAGCCCTTGGTGCAGGAGCCGCCCCAGGGACAGTGGAAGTGGCCCATGTAAGGATACCATGTGGAAGAGGGTCTTGTACCCTAAATATTTGGTTGAATAGGTAATCATTGCTTCTAAATGTACATACATATATATAATAAATAGATTTAAAACATCAAAATCTATTGACTAAGGTCTCGTCATTGCCTCCAAATTATAGAAATAACTAGCTGGTGCGGATATCCCCACACTGCCAGTTTGCAAATTTAATGGTTTACTATTTTATGGTTTATTGAATTATACAAAGGTTACCTGTTACCCAGTGGCGGCTCGTGATAAAATAAAATGGAGGGACTGCAAGCTTAACACAACAGTAGGATACACAAATTTGATCTACCTCAGGTATGAGTTGTAGTTGATGTTAACGGATTTTGGACGGACCATGGAGGCTATATAGGAGGAGGCAGCATGCCGCGCATTCTCTGTGTTATCGGGTGAAGCCACTCGCCCCGCCCCAATGCGGGGAGATTGACTCAAAACATTGCGATTTCACGCGTCGACTCATTGCACTTTCAGGCTTTCTATCTAACTGATACACAAAAATAGATTAAAAATATGACTGCCTAGGTATAGTTATAGGGTATATAGGGCTTCACGTTAGAGGCAACATGCCGCCGCCTCCTATATAACCTTGGTCCACACGGGAGGACTGAGCAGCTGATTTAGCTGGCCTCGACTGCAGCCCATTGTGTTCACAAGTAGCGCGGCGGCGGCGCAGACATGAATCGTACAGCAAATATGAAAGTAACTAAAATTTTGGTCTGCTTTTAATGAAAATTCACTTAGTTAATCAGGGATGTCAATTTTCCGCGGATTCGCGGATTTCCGAGTATTTTATTGCCAACTGGGTCATTTCTGTGAATCGTGCAGATTCGGGTTAAAAATTTAGGGGGGTGGGGAGGGGTGTACATAGTTGGCTAGCCCACAGCCGAACCTGACCCTGGCCACTGATATTGGATTGTTCAATAATTCGAAGTTGGTCATCAAATAATTATTTGAGCTGTATTTGATGAGGTTTCTTCTGTTACAAAACATGTTAACATTTTGTTGTGATTACTTTTCCAACGGAAACTGTGTTAATATTTCATTATTCATGTCAAAATGGTTAATAATTCATATACATTTCACAATTTAAGTTGCATGATATACCATATATATACATATACACAAATTGTGGACACAAAAACAGACAAAATTGAGACCAGAAATTATTATATATAGGACCAAGGACCTCTCAGAAGCTCTCTCAGAGCATGAAATTTACAAAAAATCACCGAACCCCCAGCTGGGAGGTTCCCTCGCTACGCTCGGTCAGCATCGCTGCGCTCGGATGAGTTGGTTGCCCTATTATTTTATTTAAGAGTTTTTTTTCTTTTCTTGTTGACATCCCTGGTTAATGTATTGAAAATAATTAAATAACATAATGACTTTATTATGATATATTTCTTAGTGTATCAATTCTGCTGTGTCTATAAAGGAATTATACACCTGGCAGTGAGTACGTCTTGGGGTGCTGCAGCTCTGCAGCCCTGTGCCACGAGCCGCCACTGCTGTTACCCGAGGTAATGGGTTCTCTCTAATCACAGGCTCAAAAACTAATACGACTGAGATGACATCTAAAACCTACTTCATACTTCATATATACTTCATATTTCTCTATACATGTTGCACGTATCTGCCATAGTCTTTTAGATATTGAAAAAACGTGATTTAAAAAAAAAATCAAGGTGTACCCCTTGCAAAATTTGCAATATTTTTTGAAAAATAGATTTGCTTGAAAATTTGTTCCTAGCAGTTATCGGGCATGCTGAACATGAATCTGGAGTCAGTTTTCAGTTACAATGATTAGAAGTCTCTATTTCAGCCAATTCACAATGACATGATACTTCCAGATATTCCTTAACCCATCGGGTGCTAGCGACGTAGATCTACGTCGGCAGGGTGTGTCACCCCAGTGCCAGCGACGTAGATTTATGTCGGCATAATTAAACATTAATTTCGGCAAAACTAATCACTTATTATTTTCCATTTCCACATAGGGTTCCACATGCACCCTTTGAGCGATGAGGCAACATTATAGCATGTGGATAAGGCTGCGGTTACACCAAGTGGGTCGAGTCGAATCGAGTTGAGTCGAGTCAAGGAGAATAATTGTCATAACGAGTGAACACTCATTGTGATTCGAATTGACTCGACTCGACTCAAATTGTTGGGTGTAAAACGAATCCTAAGGTGTGCTAAGGTGACTGTAGGGATAAGAGATTGATGGTGTTTCAGTATGTTTTGTCACCACGAGCGCTATTATGTCTCGTCCCAGAAAGCAAATTTTGACAGACGGAGTTGGTTGAAGAAGTTTTTAGGGAGAACCTACGTACGTGACTTTGATTCTGACGACTTGTGATGACCGGCGTTCATTTAATTTGTGTTGTCATGACATGACAACACCATTCAGAGTGACGCAAACGCCTCACGACCTCTGCAGGGCCGTCAAGTTCTGCACTTCATCTCAACAATCCCGGCCACGGGAACACAAAAGGGGCCCCAATGACGGTGCCACGTCTGCCAGAAAAACCACACGACTTGCCAAGAAGCGAAGGACATGCGTAACCAGTGCAGTGACTGTAATGTAGGGCTTTGCCTGGAGCCCTGCTTCAATGAATATCATACATTGATCCATTATTTGATAAGAGTGAAAATGTCTGTCGAGTAGGAAAATAAGAGTCCAGTGACATTGTGATAATACTGTAATAATATTACACTAATTGAAAATGATTATTAGATTTTGAAAATGTATTTGTAGTCTGTCTACTTCAAGGGTTAAAAATGTAGTCATGCTCACACTCAAACAATAAACTCTGGATAAAAACCTAAATGTAGCAAACATTTTCACAAAGGTGGGCATTCTGCAATTTTTGTCCGAAATTTCCGCAACTTGCGGAATGGTAATTCGGTTGCGGAATTCCCCAATTAGGGAAATGCCTGAAAAAATTGGGGAAATTTGCAAATTTGCGGACCGGCAAAAAGTTTGAAACGCAATCGCAATAACTTGCGAATGGGTAATTCGGTTGCGGAATTGCGCAATTACAGATGCCTGAAAAAAATGCGGAATTGCGGGTTGTGGACCGCCAAAATTTTGAAACTCAATCGCAATAATTGTGACGGTCACCACCTTCAAAGTGGCAAGTGCCCGTGTGGAACATAAGTTCCCAAACCAAATATGGTGGAGACGACACTGCCAACGGCCAAGTGTGGGCACAGCCCACTCAGTCAGTGGCCACTGGCCACTGGCCAGTGCGTGCTGGGACTTGGGATTGAGAGTGTGTATGCTGGCTGTGTGTGATTAGTTGCCAACCTCCACAGGCTGAACCAGAATAAATGGGGGGAGAAGAGGAAGATAAGTAGATTACTTAGATTAGTGATTACTAGACTGTCTGACTGACTGTCTTAAATCTTTAAATCACCGCCGCAATGTTGCTTTCTTGCTCTTTTTCTACCGTTATTTTAAATGCTCACTGCTCTTCTGAACTTGCTAACTGCATGCCTCCCCCACTCCCGCGGCCTCGCTGCACAAGACAAACTCATTCCCATCCTATTCTGTCCATCTTCCTAATGCAAGAGTTAATCAGTATTTTTTACTCTTTCACCCCTTTCACTGGTAAACTCTGGAACTCTCTTCCTGTTTCTATTTTTCCACTTTCCTATGACTTAATCTTTTCAAAAGAAGAGTAAAAAGACACCTCCCAACTAAATTGGCCTACCCCTTTGTTTTTATTTATTCTTTACTGTCTTCTTTATAGGGACTGGCAACTAAGCGGGCTTTGTGTTACCCATTTTTGTTGTCCCCTTGGCCAGTTCCCTGTGACGTAAAAGAAAAAGAAAAAAAAAAAAGAAAAAAAAAAAAGAAAAAAAAAAGATTTAAAGTGTATAAGAAAAGAAACACACTAAAAGAGAAAAAGACTTAATTGTGAAGGACACGTAACAAGTATAGACAGAAAGAGAATAGGAATACAGAAGTTTAAACACTAATAAAGAGTCTAGAGACATTTTTTGTTTTAATTGTAGGTGTTTAAGAGTCTAGAGATGTTTAAGAGTCATGAGACATTTTTTTTTTAATTGTAGGTGTTTTTTTTTAATTGTAGGTGTCAAAATTAGTTTGGGGAAATTTGCGATTGCAAAAAGCCCTATCTGAAAAAAATTGCGGACTGGTGCAGGTCAGAATTGCAGAATTGCGATTGCGGAATTGGAGAAAAAAATTGTGATGCCCACCTCTGCATTTTCATAGCGAATTCTGACTTTGAAAAAAAAATTTTTAAAGGGGTTTGTTTGTCATTATATTGTTTAATTTAACCAATAGACCTCAAATATCCAAAAAAAGAAATTTAAAAATCGGCTGGGACTGGGGGTGTGCAGCGGCCAAAAATTAGGCAGCATCCGACGAGTTTTAAAAACACAAATTAGACAAAACTTACTACAAGAGATAAAATATGATAGGAATTGCTAGATTAATCATTACTTCAAAACAACGATCAGTATTAGTATTAGTATTATTAATCCAATATTTTTTGTCTTGCACATTCCCCTTTTTTGGGGGGGCATTAAATCAATCAATTAATCCTATTTGAGCCACCCCTGCGATTGTCAAAGGACTTATAAAAACCTAGGAATACTATAGCAAAACCTGTGGAACTTCTAATGCCTTCCTATGACCCCCTGTAGGATGCGTGAAGGAGCGAAGAAGGCCGTGAAGGACTCTGAAAGGGTTGTATACCAAGCGAAGGATGCTTAAAAAAAAGTTCTTCCTTCTCCCATTTCCTCTCCCTCCCTTTCTTCTCCTTCTCTCCTCCCTTCCTTGCCCCACCTCCTTCCTACTTCTTTCCCCCCCTCCCATCCTTCCTCCTCCTCGTCCTCCTTCCCCTCCCCCCCTTCCTCCTCCTTCCCCTTCTTCCTCCTCCCCCTCCCGCCCCCTTCCTCCGCCTATCGTATTTATACAGTAATTTTCATATATCAGATCACGCTAGGCAGCCGCGGCACGCACCGCATGGGAGAGGTCGGAACTTCCCCACTAGTAAGGCTAAGGAGAATTCAAACTTGCTCGAATTATGGAAAGTTATTGAAAAATTCGAACTGGCCTGAAACAGGTCGAATTATCCGAAGTTGAATTTTACGGGTTCGATTTAGAGAGGATTTACTGTTATATATATAAAATATATATTTTATATATATAATATTATATATATATATATAATAATATATATATATATATATATATAAAAAATAAAACATTTTCCTGTATCATTTATATACGTAGATAAAATTACTTATTTACGGTACCAATACTGCGCCCAGAGGAGCTCCACTTGTTATTTCACTTGTTACCTCCGCCAACGAAGTTGGAGGGGTTATGTTTTCACCCCGATCTGTCTGTCTGTCTGTTAAGTGTACAGGATTTCTCGAAAGTTAAGATTAGATTTGGACCAAACTCGGTATACCAAGTCTATTTGGTATAAGGAAGAACTGATTTAATTTTGGATGAAATCTATTGACAACTGTTGCCATGGCAACCAATTGATGAAATATTCGGCCGGAGGTATGCGCTCATACTGAGTGCATATATATATATATATTATTATTATATATATATATATATATATATATATATATATATATATATATATATATCATGCAACCAATGCTGAAATATTCGGGCGGAGGATGCGCTCTACTGAGTACCCTGTAGCGAGTTAAAGTAGTCACCCCTTTCAGTCTCCATATTTCCGTTCTCTGCCAGTGCGGTCTATACAGAGAATCAGCGTAGCACGGGGACTATTCTATTTTGTAGTCTTCAATAATTGTTATTGTATTATCATGTGTTTGCACTGTTATCAGCTTATCAATATAATAAATTATATACAACGTGTCACCAGCAATATATACTGGAAGTATCCTGGTGAAACTCGCATGTCTTGGCGAGTTTTACATAACACCTTGAAAATCACCAAATATGTAACCTGAAATTTTGTATATATACTCCAGATTTTATGCAATAAAATTAACCTAAACTGGCAAATGAGTATCCTTCATTCCAGTTAAACCAAAGCTATGAACACTCCACCTAGTTAAAATGGTGACCCGGAGTGTAAGCTAATGGTTTCTAGGTGGCTTAAACTGGTGCTGTCCATCTCGGCATAGAAATGCAATTTCTATGTTTTGCTGGACACAAGAGCACACCTCTCCTAGTCGTGGGACCTGCGTCTTCGGAAGCATTCGTCCCATTGCTCCGCTGTATATTCCTAGCTCCAGCTTCACTGGTGATCGCTAGGTTGAAAGCGGGATAGGGAGAAGTACACGTATACGTGTAGCCGCCACCTAGTCAGGTTTCCCACCCAAACCCCGGCACCTTCTGTGCCTTCCTCAGGGCATTTTTGCCCTCAGACGCCTCACTGCGTCCTCAGCGGCCTATGCGCATTCAGCGCGGCCACTACCCCGCCAGGCGCCTCACTGCGTCCTCAGCGGCCTTATGCGCATTTAGCGCGGGCCCTGCTTCCTCCGAGGCCTCACTGCGGCCTATGCGCATTTAGCGCGGCCGCTGCCCTCCTCCAGACGGCTCACCGCGTCCTCAGCGGCCTTATGCGTGTTTAGCGCGGGCCCTGCTTCCTCATACGCCTCAGTGGCCTATGTGCACTCAGCGCAGCCACTTCACCCTCTGACGCCTCCTTGCGCCCTCAGCACGACTCACGCGCATTCTGCGCAGCCCCACGGTGTTATTGAATCACTCCACGGCCGCCCGCTCGCCGCCCTATGGATTACCAGCCCTGTGGATTACTCAACCCTCAACTCCACAGTGTTAAAGTGACTCGTTCCACGGCCGCCGCTCGCCGCCCTATGGATTACTCACCACCCTGTGGATTACTCACCGCCCTGTGGATTACTCACCGCCCTGTGGATTACTCATCACCAGTGCTACTTGCGTAACCGTGTTTCGTTCCCTGAACAACTGGAACAACCGTCCAGTCCACACCTGCGCTTTCACTCAACTTCGCCATGCCTGACGACGACAACCTACCCACTGCAGCAGCAGTGACACTGAGAGCGCCACCTTTCTCTCCACTTAACCCGTCCATGTGGTTCACTGTCCTGGAATGCGGATTCAAAGCATCCAAAATCACAAACAGCTCACCCAGTTCACCCACGCCGCTAGTTTCCTGCCTCTCGACGTCCTTCCACAAGTTGCTGACGTAATCTCAACAGCTGCCACCTCCGCCACACCCTACGAAGACCTAAAAAAGTGCGTACTCTCAAGCCTCCAGTCTTCTACCGCCACCCGCCTTAAAGAACTGTTCTCCAAGGACGAGTTGGGTGACGAGAAACCGACAGACCTACTGCGTCGCATGAAGCTACTACTGGGTGACAAGTATAGCACTTTCGACCCAGAGTTGTTCAAACAGCTGTTTTACCAACGCCTGCCTACTGCTACACAAAACGTCCTTTTCTGCGTCAAGGATAACCTAGACCCCGATGCCATCGCCAAGTTAGCAGACGACTTTGTGGCAACAGCTCCTACACAACATGTCTCTTCAGTGTCCTCAGCTTCAACCCAGGACAAACACTCAGCTCGCCTTGCTCACCCAGCTGGTATCCCAGCTTTCGACAGAAGTCATCTCTCTCAAGAATCAGTTCACGACTGAGGTCACTTCCCTCAAAGGCAAATGCAGGACCACCAACGACACCGCTCATCCACACCTCAGCAACGCCAGTACCGTCCACGGCCACCCACACCTCAACGCCGCCAGCAACGCTTCCGCTCGAGAAGCCCAGGACTCTGCTGGTACCACGACAACTTCGGCAGCAAAGCCTCAAAGTGCGACCCCCCCCTGCTCGTACGCGGCATCAAACGAAAAAGGCGAGTACTAGTGCAGCATACTTCTCGCCAAACCTCATCGCTGCTCCGCCTTCACGACAAACGCTCCAACTTAAGTTTCCTGATCGACACCGGCGCCGATGTCAGCGTTATCCCCGCGCCCGCCAGTCTACGAACCTTACCTCCCATCCTGCATCTTTTCGCCGCTAACGGGACCAAAATACCTGTTTACACACGGCGCACCTTAAAACTCAATCTCCACCTACGACGTTCTTTCGAATGGACCTTCTATGTCGGGAACGTTTCCCAAGCAATCCTCGGAGCAGACTTCCTGAGGCACTTCAACCTCTTGGTGGACGTCAAGGGTCAAAATTGGTTGACCCACTCACCTCCATCTCCTCCACAGCACGACCAGCGCCAGGACACAGCATGCACCTTTCTGTCATCCAAAAGGACCACCAGTTCGCCGACCTTCTTAGATCTTTCCCTACGCTGACTCAACCTTACTCAGCCAGCTTGCCGACAAACACCATGTCACGCATCACATCGAGACCACAGGACCTCCAGTACACGCCAAGGCCCGTCGCCTTAGCGCCTCAACGCTACCGGCAAGCCAAGGCCGAGTTCGAGTCTCTGATGCGACAGGTATTGTGCGGCCCAGCAGCAGCAACTGGTCATCAGCCCTCCACGTCGTCCCCAGAAGAACGGCGACATACGGCCCTGCGGAGACTACCGTGCCCTCAACTCTCACACCCAAAGGGACAGATACCCGGTGCCAAACATCCAGGATTTCTCGTCCCAACTCATCGGCTCCAACATTTTCTCACGCATGACCTTGTCAAGGCCTTTCACCAGATCCCAGTCCACCCTGATGACATCCCGAAGACTGCCATCATCACACCTTTCGGCCTGTTCGAGTACGTCAGGATGCCTTTCGGTCTCATGAATGCGGCCCAGACCTTCCAACGTTTCATTGACGAGGTTCTTCGAGTTTGGCCTTCCTGTTTCGCATACATCGACGACTTACTCATCGCGAGCCAGATGAAGCCTCACAACCGCCAGCACCTTCACCAAGTCCTCACCGCCTGCAAGACTACGGCATACAGATCAACGCGGACAAGTCTGAGTTCGGCGTCACCTCTCTCACCTTCCTCGGCCACACTGTAACTCCAGCAGGTTTCGCTCCACTCCACACGAAGTGTGAAGCCATTCGGTAGTTCCCGAAGCCATCACCCAGCGTAAACTCAAAGAATTCCTGGGCATGATCAATTACTACAACCGTTTCATCCCACGCTGCTCTCTCCTCCTTCAGCCACTCCACGCCATGATCAGACCCTGTAAGAAGGGTCAATCTGTCACACGATCTGGACTCCGGATGCTGACGCTGCTTCCTCGCAGCTAAGAAGGCCCTCAGTGACACAGCCATGTTGTTTTTCCCTTCCCTGACGCGGAGACTTCCATCGTAACGGACGCCTCCGACACTGGGACCGGTGCCATCCTCCAACAACTCGTCGACGGTGCCTGGAAGCCGATTGCCTTTTCTCACAGAAGCTCAACACGGCCGAAACCAAGTACAGCGCATTCGATCGAGAACTTCTCGCTATCTTCAAGGCCGTCAAGCGTTTCCGCTACTTCATTGAAGGCCGTCACTTCCGTGTATACACCGACCACAAGCCTCTCACTACTACCTTTTGAAAAACAAGGACTCTTACACCCACGGCAGTTCGCCACATGGATTACATCTCTCAATTCACGACCGACATCAGGTACATCAAAGGTGCAGACAACGCCCCGCAGACGCCCTCTCCCGAACATCACTGCTGTGACGTCCTTTCTCTTGACTACGCCGCCATAGCTGCTGATCAGTCCGACGACGCTGAATTGAACAAGCTACTGCACAACCCGGCGCTCAAAATGAAGCAACTCACGCTCCCAGGTACCAAGGTCGTCCTCTACGCTGACATCTCTACAGACACCGTCCGTCCCTACCTGCCACAACGTCACCGCTACCAGGCTTTTCGTCAGCTCCACGATCTCTCTCACCCCGGCATCCGAGCTACACAGCATCTGATGACGTCCCGTTTCGTATGGGAGGGCATCAACAGAGACGTCAGACATTGGACTCGCACCTGCACCAGCTGTCAAGCCTCCAAGGTGACTCGGCACACCCACTCTCCACCCGGCACTTTCTCACCCGTCACGGAGAGATTCGACCACGTCCACATTGACCTGGTCGGGCCCCTGCCACCTTCTGCCGGTCATCGCTACATCCTCACCTGCGTGGTCGTTTTTCACGTTGGCCCGAAGCCACCCCTATCGCTGACATCACAACGGACACCGTCGCCCACGCCTTCATCACTACCTGGGTCTCCAGGTTCGGTGTCCCACTCAGCCTCACCTCACTCAGACCGTGGCGGCCAGTTCGAGGCCAAAGTATGGAACAAGGTCATGACCCTGCTCGGCATCCGCCGCTACAGGACTTCCAGCTACCACCCACAGGCCAACGGCATGGTCGAACGTTTCCATCGCCAATTAAAGTCCTCCCTCATGGCTTCCGCCCACGAGAGATTTGGCCCCTGGCTCTCCCCATCGTTCTCCTCGGCATCAGATCATCCCTGAAGGAGGACCTGCACCACTCCTCGGCTGAGCTGGTTTACGGCACCAGTCTTAGACTCCCAGGTGAACTCCTGGTGAAAACACCCGACCCTGCACCCTGCAGTGTCCACGACTTCGCTCTCGCCTCAAAAGCACTATGGGAAGCCTTCAGCCAGTGCAGCCTCGTTCTTCCCCAAAGAAGACCTTTGTGAGCCAGGACCTCGACACCTGCACCCACGTTTTCGTACGCGTAGATGCCGTTCGCCGCGGCCTCTAACACAGCCCTACCAAGGCCCTACCTCGTCCTGAGAAGGACCAGGAAAACTGTCACCATTGACAGAAACGGTACTCAGGACGCAGTGGCCATCGACCGCGTCAAACCAGCATACCTGTTGGCCCCAGAGCAAGCCCACATCGCTACCATCACATCGCCAACACCCAGGCAACGCCGCTCTACAAAAGCTCTACAACGCCGCTCTCCGCTCAAAGTCCGTTCCTCCTCCCGCGTCACTAGGGGGGGGGTACTGTAGCGAGTAAAGTAGTCACCCCTTTCAGTCTCCATATTTCGTTCTCTGCCAGTGCGTGTCTATAACAGAGAATCAGCGTAGCACGGGGACTATTCTATTTTGTAGTCTTCAATAATTGTTATTGTAATTATCATGTGTTTGCACTGTTATCAGCTTATCAATATAATCAATTATATACAACGTGTCACCAGCAATATATACTGGAAGTATCCTTGGTGGAACTCGCATGTCTTGGCGAGTTTTACATAACACCTTGAAAATCACCAAATATGTAACCTGAAATTTTGTATATATACTCCAGATTTTATGCAATAAAATTAACCTAAACTGGCCAAATGAGTATCCTTCATTCCAGTTAAACCAAAGCTATGAACACTCCACCTAGTTACACCCCCCCCCCCCCTAGTTTATAATATAGTTTTGATGCATTTCTTGTACTGTTATAGCTGTTATATGTCATCCCTCCACTATGCCTCCTTAATCTATTCCATTATGTAACCTTTATTTTCTTTACCACCATACATCGCCTTTGAACGTGTTAGAACATAAAACAAGGAAGCTACAAGAGGCCGTGAGACCTACACGATGTAGTTCCTGATACTTAACACTACCTACATGCACCTTTCATCCCCATCGATGAAATGATATAGCCTCCTTTTAAAGCTCCCTATTGACTCCGCACTAACTACCTGACGACTTAGTCCATTCCAATCATTTACCACCCTATTTGTGAACCAGTTTTTCCCCATTTCTTTTTTAAATTACGCTTTCCAGTTTGAAAACGTAATTTCTTGTTCTACGCTGATTACTAGCCGTAAGAACTTTTCCTACATCTCCTTTATTGTATCTCTTTAACCATTTAAAAACTTCTATCAGATCGCCCTTTACTCTACGCCTCTCGAGTGAGTGTAATTTTAATAGCTTCAATCTCTTCTCATAACTAAAATTACGCATCTCCTGTATCATTTTGGTCATCCTTCTCTGCACTGATTCTAACAAGGCCTATATCTATCCTGTAATACGAAAACCAAAATTGAACCGCAGTGTCTGACTGTCTGTGAAGTCTAACTAGAGCCAAATAGAGCTTTAGAATAACAATAACCTCAGCACTTCTATTTTTAACACTCCTGGTAATAAATCCTAACACCCTATAAACTCAATTTCTAGCCTCAATATATTGTTTCATAGGTCGGAGGTCTGACCTTATCCGCACCACCAGATCTTTCTCACCTTCTGATCTTTTCAGTGATACATTGCGTATAGTGTACTACTACTACCTATTACCAGGATCTTTTCTACCAACATTAATTACGCTACACTTATCAAGATTGAATTCCATCTGCCATCTGATTACCCACTCATTTAATTTATCTAAGTCTCCCTGCAATATGTTTACAGCAGATTATGATCTAATAATCCTACCCAGTGGCGTCACCAGGAAAAAAATTTGGGGGGGCTTTAGCCCCGGGGTGGTGATGGGCGAGCGCAGCGAGTCTATCCAGCTGGGGGGTCGGGGGGTAGTTTTGAAAATTAATCAGTTCCAGGGTAATTTTGAGGCCCCAAAAAAGAGAAGAAAGTGGAATTAAGCTTTAATTACATGATACATACATTAATAGAAGGCCTCTTCCATTTGCGACATTCCAAGAACCAGTTCACGGAACCCAAGAGTTCAGGCGTTCCATTTGCGCACGAAAACCTGGGTCCGAGGCAAAGCGCGTAGTGACTCAGCAAAACCCGTGAACTTTCTCTACTCACATTGAGAGGTGGGTAGCTTGGGTAGAGTTTTCAGTTCATAACAAACAATGGTCGCCTTGGGCCCTATTTCTCTTATCGTGATGGGTTTTCCGCATGCACGAGTCGGAGAGGATATCAGACGGCATACAAGAGGCATACATGGCTGGTGGAGTTCATGCGTTCCAGCGATCTTAAACTTGATATGATCCCTTCACATTGCAGCTAGCTGAGTTATATCTCTCGTTATCTCTCTCTCTCGTTATCTCTCTTGTTATCTCTCGTTATCTCTCTCTTGTTATCTCTCTCTCGTTATCTCTCGTTATCTCCCTTTCTCGTTATCTCTCTCTCGTTATCTCTCTCTCTCGTTATCTCTCTCTCTCTCGTTATCTCTCTCTCTCTCGTTATCTCTCGTTATCTCTCATTATCTCTCTCTCGTTATCTCTCATATCTCTCTCTCGTTATCTCTCATTATCTCTCTCTCTCTCTCTCTTTCTCTCTCTCTCTTCTCTCTCATCTCTCTCTCTCTCTCGTTATCTCTCGTTATCTCCTCTTCTTCATCTCTCTCGGTATCTCTTCTCTCGTCTCTCTCGTTATATCTCTCTCTTCTCTCTCTCCTCCTCCTCTCTCTCTCTCATCTCTCTCGTCTCTCTCTCTCTCTCTCTCTCTCTTCTCTCTCATCTCTCTCTCTCTCTCTCTCTCTCTCTCTCTCTCTCTCTCCTCTCTCCTCTCTCTCCTCTCTCTCTCTCTCTCTCTTCCTCTCTCTCCTCTCTCTCTCTCTCTCTCTCTCTCTCTCTCTCTCTCTCTCCTCTCTCTCTCTCTTCTATCTTCTCTCTCTCTTCTCCTCTTAATTGCCTCGCCAGCTGAGTATGTTTTAAACAAAAAACGGGGTTTTTTGCGTTCCATTTGTGACACGCGAACCCAACCCTGAACCCAGAACCCAATCCTGAACTGAAAGAACTGGTTCATGCAACTTGGGCACAAATGGAAGAGGCCTTCAGCTAGAGTTATACCATGCATCATACCATATTAACTAAATTTGATATGAAGAAACATTTTATTCTGTCTATACAAAATAATAAAATAGCCATTTTTCTCTCTCCACTAACAAACACAAAGGAATTGCACAATGTATGTTTCTGGTTTGTTTCTCAGTAAGGTTTTATCTTGATAATGAAAAAAATATATAAATATAAACTTACAATATATTCAAGGTATTTCCCTTATTGCACAAAAACAGGTACATGGGATACTGTAGTTAAACAGTTAAACAGTAAACATAAGTGTGAAAAATAAGGTTTTGCTCTGGCATGGAAAATTGGATAAATATTCCTTTTTATTGTTTTTGGGTAGCAGGCTACTAGCAGCAATTTTGGGGGGGCTGAGTCCTTGACTTGGGGGGGCTAAGTCCCCCTTAGCCCCCCCGCGGTGACGCCACTGATCCTACCTACCTTAGTATCAACAGCAAAATTGCTGATATCCCTACTAATCCCACTATCGAAATCGTTGATGTAAATAAAAAATAGTAATGGTCCCAAAACCGACCCTTGTGGACCACTTGTTACCTGCCCCTGTTGTACACCTAATATTTTGGGGTGAATTATAAGGATACTCATCTGGGTTACTTACACCGCAAAAAGATCGCCACATTCCTTCAATTGATATGAAGGTTCAGCTCGGTGAAGGAGTTACCAAAGTGATATGTGGGCGATGGGTTGGGACTGAGGGTGGTGGTGGTGGTGTGGATGCCCTTATAGTAGTGCAACATGACAAGTACACGGCGCTTACCTCTCCCTCATCCTCCCGTTACTTGGGCAAACTCTCTCTCTCTCTCTCTCTCTCTCTCTCTCTCTCTCTCTCTCTCTCTCTCTCTCTCTCTCGATAATATTTGGTTATATAGATATAATCACACACACACACACACACACACACACATGCAAGCACGCGTGCACGCACATACAAGCGCACGCACATAAAACAAACTTTCCAAAACGCTCAGATCCTTCCATCACAGAAGTCAAGGGACTGTCAGCGATGCAGAATTCGACCGACGAAGTCGAGAGGAAAAATACTTGTGGTCTGTGATTCCATAAAACGACAAAAAGAACTTCGTTTAATAACTGTTCCATTGTTTATCATTTCCGCGCCCTTAATGCAGCAGCCTAAACGGTTCTTCGGTGAGGTATTGGTGGTGATGCTCGTCAACCTGACTGAAGCGGCTTCGTAAAATTATTCGTTCATCTTCATCCGCTGGTGTCACGAAGCAGCCGTGTTGAGTGGTCGCGGCTTTGTCCTCCCCGAACGCATTGAGGGGCGGCGACGGCGGCGGAGGTGCAGGGGGTGTTTGGTCGTGGCAGCAAAGTCAGAATGACCCACTTTTCCTGCCGTGTGAGCGTCCGCGCGGCCATTGCCCCTTCATCCACCACCACTATCGCCGCCGCCGCCGCCACCACACCACCACCACCACCCATCCATCAATCATAACTACCGTCCATCAACATTACGGCCACAATATGCATTACTTAGTACTCCCAACATCCATTATTATCAATTATAATACTACATACGCCATGGGAACGAACACCATCTGCAACTTCATCTCCAATAATGCAAAGTTATCTCTTAGCGTCATCTACCTGTGTCACCATCATCACCACAACCACCATCAACAACATGAATATTGAACAAAATCGATGCATGTCAATAGTTTGTGGGGCAGGAAAATATAGGGCTTAAATTGAGTGGCGATGGCTGATACAAACTATGAAAACAAACAACAAAACATACCTACGCCATTTCTCTTCCTGCTACCACCGGACGTTCCTCAGCGGCCCGCCAAAACACCTGGTGGAGCCACGACGTTACATGCTTTGGCGTCACTCTCAGCGGCCTGCACATCCCTGAGAAGGACACACCATAGAGGATAAGACAATGCGGAGAAAAAGGCAAAATATTACTATTGATATCAAGCGATAATTACTAGAATCAGAGCTTTTTTCATGAACTAATCACTACTTGCAACTTCGGCCAAATGCAAAGAAGGAAAAAGTAATGAGCATGAAGAGAATGATTGAGGCAAATTAGTTATCCTCCCATTAAAATGTAAAGCATGGATCACTACGTTCCTCAAAAAAGTAGAAGGGAATTGTTTACTGAATCATCCCATCTACGTGTAGCTCATGCAACCAAAGACAACATACGGAGGCAACTAGATGACTATCCCGCCTGTCGATCAACTTCCACATGCCTGACACGCCTGGATCCTGAGCCATGATGAAACCCTCGATGTGCACACGAGTATACTGGGTAGCTGGTTCACTGTGCTCTGCACTAGGACGTGCACTATGTCCCTCCCAGCCTGTACACTGTCAGTCCTCGTCTGTACACTATCTTTCACCGCCTCTACACTTTTCTTCCCCGTCATTACGCTGTCCTACCCCGCGTGTATGGCCAAAGCCGTCTGTATGTAATAGAGACGGCTTTGGTATAGCCCCTACTTTCCTTCCCCATTTGAACACTTATTACTATTGCTACCCGTACAGGTCTTCGGATCTTTTGCCACAATCATCCATATAAAATAGCGCAACCTTTTCCTGGGGATAGTACACAGGATAGCCTGTATGTTTATTATAGGATTCTGAAATTAGTTTGTCTGGCTCTGCAAAGTCATTGTAGGATTAGAATGCAAATAGGCGTCATTTTTGGAGAAGTTATTAATGTCGGTATAATCGTGGAGCCAATCCTTTAACTTACTGATGTTTACTTCAATATAGGAGGTGCTGATGTCGCAGTCTATATATACTGATACACAGCGGTTCAAGGATCATTATATGATCTGCGCTGCAGAAGCAGTTCCATACCATTATCAGGTATATAGGGCGTGTCTATCCGCTATAGGACGCACACAGCCACCTGAATCTCGTGTCAAGACGAGCATTACAAATTTTCAACATACTTACTTGGAAAGCGTGTAGTAATCTAGAGGAGAGTAATAATCTTCAAGGTAGAGTGCATATCTTTGTAAAAATGCTGACGTGACACAATGAGAGGCTCGATTGTTTACTAAAGCGGCGTCTGCAGGAAGAGGTAAGGACGCTGATTTCTGAACATCAAATTTTGTCAAAAATTATCAACACAAAAATTAACGGTGATCTGAGTTTCTGTCCCATGCCACGGAAGAATATTAAAGTTGCAGAAATCAACGTTAATCAGATGATCTTTAGAATAGAAAGCACATTCACTCTGCACAATTTGATGTCTAGCGTAACAAAGAAAAGTTATTCAAGAAACCGTTCAACCCTTAAAAGAAAGTGCACGGTATTAAAGCCTTACAAAACTATAGTTCACATACGGCTAATTGATATAGTTTGGTACACGCAGTGATACCAGCAAAAAGTGATAAAAGCAAAAATACTGTCATTATATTTCTTTCCATGTATCAAAATGCATGACAACACATCTCAACGGCTCATTTTTTGTTTCTATGGTCACTTTCACAAGGCTTTCTGTTGAGTCAGTCGGAATGGTATGACCTCTGGAGGGCGTCCGCGGAATGCCTGTCGCCACCACGTCCTCCAGAGAAAGTCGCACCAAGGTCCCCAGGGTACGTAGCAAATTGTGCTCTCTTGCCCTTCCTCCTGCCCGCGGGAAGACACGTGTAGGCTACGTACGAGAAAAAGATTGGTCTCTCTCTCTCTCTCTCTCTCTCTCAGGATTATAGACTAAAGCTGAAAATACCCATGATCTAGATGCCAGGGTGTCTGTCCTCCGACAATTGGCGTTCGTTTCGGCTATTCGTTTTTATATTTTTTTCTATGTGGGGATATTCGTGTATTTACCTAGTTCTATTTACATAGTTGTAGCGTACAGGACCTCGTGCGGTCCAGTCTCTGTATCTATGTATGCATAGTTTTTCCATAAATAAGGTGTGTGTGTGTGTGTGTGTGTGTGTGTGTGTGTGTGTGTGTGTGTGTGTGTGTGTGTGTGTGTGTGTGTGTGTGTGTGTATTTATCTAGTTGTATTCATCTAGTTGTATTTTACAGGGCCTGAGCAACGCTCGTATGACCCCGTCTCCATATCAACATTTATTTTATCATTCATCCTTAGTGGTTAGTGTTGGTCGAAGCCACCACCCCGGGAGGGGAGTCACAAACTCCCGGCTGACACCCGGTACCCATTCACTGCTGGGTGGACAGGGGCTCGGGTTTTAAGAAGACCGCCCGTCTGTCTTCGCTCCGCCCGGGGATCGAACCCGGGACTTCTCGGTTGTGAGCCGAGCGTGCTATCCCTTACACTACGGAGTTCCCACTACGGAGTGTGTGTGTGTGTGTGTGTGTGTGTGTGTGTGTGTGTGTGTGTGTGTGTGTGTGTGTGTGTGTGTGCATATGTGTGTGTATAGGGAAGGACCTTTACATGCAGGGAAAGTCTCTTTGACTCAATGTTTGCTGTGAGTCATGTGTGCTTCCCATTTTCTTGTGAGGAAATAGTTGTCGATTCCTATTTCCTACATTGGATCACGTTTTCTATGGAAATGCTCTATATCCGCTTCCAGGCCCAGGGGAGAGGAGGGGAGAGGGTGTGGAGAGTGTTGGTTGGGGGTGGACGGATCGTGAGGTAGGTTGGCATGATGATAAGTAAATCAGGGTCGGGTCTTTAGGTTTCCCATCTGGCTTCCCTAGTGATACCGAAAAAGGGGGTTGGGTCAATGAAGAAGGGAAACTATTAATAGAATGCTAAAGTCCAGGCGTGTGAACATGAATGAGCATATAATGATACATATTGTTTCATGTTCTAATATCTCTAGGAGTGAACATGGTCGCATATGGTACTTCGTTTTCCATCTTCTAATTATCATATATAATGTTGTAAAAACATCTTTCAGTGCAGGCTTTAATCTATGATCCGTGTCAGAAAAGCAGTATATATCATTCATGCTATCAGAAATCTAAACGAAGGATACGAAGTTTGGAATAACATTATTATACACTGACTGAAGATCTTTCAGCTTCATGAAATTGGTGCTCAAAATGAGGCAAGATTCACCTAAGAAGAGGAGAGGATCAGAGTTTTAAACACAGAGTTAAAATCTTAACTTTAATCTTTAACTCTGTGGTTTTTAAGTATTTTTGGGTGTGTTGGAAATATTATGAGTCATTGCACCATCGGGAAAGGGGAAGATTGTCACCCCCCCGAGAGCTTGTCACACCCCTCACTGGTCATCGCAGGCCCCCCGCAGGTGTGAGGTTCAGTTAGGACAGTGGGGAAAAGTGAAGAAGGGACGTGTGAGGGGCGTGAGGGCGTGGCATTCTGTAAGCTGTAAGCTCCGCCCACGTGACCGAGGGAGGAGGGGCGCTAGGCTACAGCCTTAAAAGAGCGGCCTGGCGGGGATGGCTCAGTGGTCGCCCAGCAATGGTCGTGCGGGAGCTGGCGGTGGTGTTGAGAGTACTGTGCGTCACACCGGCCGTCACCGTGATCTGAGCAGCCATGGAGCACAAGGGCCTCGACCCCACCAACTTGTACTGAGCGTCGCCTTCCACCGGGCTCCTCGCTCATCCTCCCACTCGCCCTCCATACTACTTACTAACTAAGGCCTTTGCAGCATCTTGCCTGGCACGGGTCACCACCGTCACCACCTCGTTACCTTCACCACACGCAGCTACACGCTCCATTTACCATGAGTTTCGCTCTGGATCCCCTCGACCCCACGGGTATATACTGATGGAGGAGTGGACAGTCCCGTCCCAGCCATGGCCTTGCGCACTTCCCCGGCGCTCTTGGCCCTCCTGGCCCTTCATGCCTTATTGGCTTGTCCCTCCCTGGCCCTCCTCCCGACCTTCTACGATAGTAACATCGTGGATGAGAACAACCTGGCGGAGGAGATGCCACAACCTCTGTCGCTCACCGACGCCGCGCGCCTCATCCAGCGCCTTCAGCAGGAGGAGAAGAGCAGCTTCGTGGAGGACGATATGGACCAGCATGGAGAGCCCAGGCTTATAGGCATCACCGACGGCGGTCTCTACAGGGGCGGTGAGTGTCACTCAGGGTCAATACTCTCTTCCTTTACTTGGCGTCACCAACTTCCAGGTCCCATGGGCTCTTTCCCATAGTATCACAACATGCATCCTTTTATCTCCTTTCTCCTGATGGGACATGTCATTTTCGAAAGGGGGCAAGGTAGCGGGAGACAAGCTTGTTTCGGGCCGATTAACGGGGCCGATGCTCCTGGATTATGGCGTGCCGGCGTTGAAATCTCCTGTGTTGGAGTGGCAGGCAGGCGCCGCCGCGGTGTCATTGGCCACGGCACTCCTGTTCAACAGTCACCTCATGTTGCCTGGCTTGCACCCTTCCCTCCGTCCCCAGTGATTTGTCAGTGCCACGAAGTTCTGTCAACAATTAACCACAAAGTTCCGTGAGCAATTTGGCTCTTTATCTATTCAACGATCCCCTCCCCATCAGGTGGGTAGGCGGGGCGATGCCTGCACCATATTCCTGCAAGGATGCCGCCACGCGGCACCTGGCACCCTGCCGAGCCAGCACTCGCCAAACCGATGGGTGAGCGTGAAGAGCTCTGCGCTGCAAACTGGTTGCTGGGATTGTTTTTTTTCCTGCCTCATCTCCCTCGCTCGAAATCTTTCTCTTCCGCGTCTTGCCCGCCCACGCCAGCGGTGACCCTCCCCCCTCTCCTCCCCCGTGCCTTTCCCTCCTACCCTACTCGGTTCATTCATCCTCTCTCTCTCTCTCTCTCTCTCTCTCTCTCTCTCTCTCTCTCTCTCTCTCTCTCTCTCTCTCTCTCTCTCTGTGGAACAGGGTGTAACAGGGCCTTTCATTGAAGCTTTTATCAGGTCACATTTAAAATGGTCTCACACACACACACACACACACACACACACACCAGGAACTTACTCCGGCATGAGCGTCAGGGGTTTAATAATCCGCAGTAATACATTCTCTAACCTATATAGATAGCGTCTGCAGCCTCGCCCTTATCTTATCTTACCGAGATGCCGCGCGCGAAACACATCCAAATGTAGATATGATGACATTGATAACACAGCAAATTAGTCAAGATTTGAAGTCAATTCACCAAGCATAAATATGAATTAACCAAAGTTGCAAAGTTACGTAATATACTGCAGTTTTAACAATAATCCTCACTTCTGATGTCCCAATATTGTTCGCCTTATAAAGTCCCTGCGGTTGCTCATATCCCTGTTCAAGATGACAAATTTATGAATGCACATTTTGTAAATTTACGAATGGGGATTGTTTTTGTTGTTTAAGGCGAGGCCGGGTAGCGATAATACGTGCGCTGAAAGTGTTGATCATGGAAAAATCATCTTACGTATGACCTTGGGCAATCACCGCTGCCAGTCACAACTTAGCGTTCCCAGCTGCTTTCGCCTCTTGTCATGAATGATTGTCTGATGTCGTGCATGTATGGTGGACGGAAAGGTTGTTTGGTGTTATGAGTAAATGCATAATCGTTCTTGAATTCGGAGGTCGTGCGCGGGGCTGGGCTGGCTGGCCATGATGTGGTCTGCATGGCCGAGCTTAGAGTGGGTTCTGAAGGTCTGAGGAAGTGTTTGAAGGTCTGAGTGGCTGTTCGATCTATTTCCTTTACCCCATCATTGTGGCCACCCTCAATATCGTCGTGGTGCGGTGCGGTGTGGGTGTGCTGGAGTGGCTTGAGAGAGAGAAAGCAAGAGAGAGAGAGAGAGAGAATTACTAGTACTGTTCCTAATATTACAACAAATACTATCTTCACTACCAATAATTATACTAATTCTACTACTAATTCTACTACTACTACTACTACTACTACTACTACTACTACTACTACTACTGCTGCTGCTGAGAATGTTAACTAACAAGGAAAATTATAGCAAGGCAACAAACGACCAAAATAGAAACAAGCGTTTAAATTCGTTAGAGATGTCACTCCGGTGCCATTTCCGGAACTTGGGAGATTCCAGCATGAGCGCATCCCACCTAACATTTAAGGAAGTAAAGTTTCCATCAACCTGGAAATACATTAAAGCGTTGTGTGTTCGGTACCTTTTTTACTTTACATGTTTTGCTTTTTCTCCTTCGGTCTCTCGTCTGCATCGAGTGGCGACTAAATCTTCAACAAAGCTACTTCCGGATTCTTACAGCTTCGTCCTCGCTTGCGTGTTATTAATGATTTGGCGATTTTCATCTCTCTCTCTCTCTCTCTCTCTCTCTCTCTCTCTCTCTCTCTCTCTCTCTCTCTCTCTCTCTCTCTCTCTCTCTCTCTCTCTCTCTCTCTCTCTCTCTCTCTCTCTCTCTCTCCTGATCGGGTCGCTGGGTAAAAAGGAAGCAGTTGTCCTTGACGGCCCCGGAATGTTATCGAAAACCTCCAACAGTCCAGCCTCACTACTGTGTCTGCCGTCTGCCACTCCCCGACAACTGGCATTTTTTATGATACTCACTATTTTCCTTCCTTCTAATTTTCGATCGAACTGTTAGTTATGCTCGTTTTCAAGCACACACACACACACAGACATACCCACACACACACACACACAGACACACACACACACATACACACACACGCACACATACACACACAATGAAAGGTCTATTGTTTGCTATCCCAGTAAAGACCTTCAATATCGACAATGTCCACTGTAATTTCATCCAACTAGAATTCTTTATTATATCTGTCTGTCTATCTTTTAAATATGCCTATATGAAATTCTTATGTCTCCTTCCACCCGATTTCAATCCGTGTACATCCTTTCCATCGTCCAGTAACAATCTTAATGCCAAATTCTTACCTGACTCGCACAAATATAGCAACTCTCCTTCTGCTTGTAGCTAGTTTTTGTTTTGTCTTGGAAGGATTACCATTCTCTTTCACTCCTTCGTATGATCAAGTTCTCTCTCTCTCTCTCTCTCTCTCTCTCTCTCTCTCTCTCTCTCTCTCTCTCTCTCTCTCTCTCTCTCTCTCTCTCTCTCTCTCTCTCTCTCTCTCTCTCTCTCTCAAGACCTTGGCTACAGAAGAGGGTCACACCGGGGATTCCTTGACCCTCTCTGTGGCCCTTCCCTTCCTCACTTACCCCGTCAACACCCTCTCACATCACCACATTCACCCCATCACTCACACTTAGAGCCTATCGTTTCTTAACCCCTCCCTCTCCCCCCCCCACCAACACCCCCTCACCGTCCTTCTTAAAGCCGTCCCGAACGACCTCTCTCCCCTCACTGCGTTGCTCCAGTCCTCCCTTCATGCCCCTTTCCTCCTCCCTCTCTTCCCCTTCCTGCCTCCAGCATGGCCGTGGAACTAGCAATTTTCTGACAATCTATTCTTAAAGGTTATGGCTTAACATTTTTTTTTTTACTTTTGAGATAATAAGTTGATGAGGAGCGTAGGTGCCAGTGAAGGCTTAGACGAGTGATGTGTGGCGCCAGTGTGAGTAGTAGCGAGTGGTGTTACCTGCTGCATTACGAAGCACTTCCGTCTTACGTTAGGCGTTTGGCAGAATCTTGGTCACATCGTTTGTTGCTCTGTAAAAGCAGGATTTTGAGGATATCTATCACCAGCCACATGCGTTCCCTGGACCGATGACAGCGCACTGATTAATGACATTACTTATCAAATAGAATTAAATATCATTATTAAAATGATAGAAAAAATATATACATACATGTATAATTGTGTCATTACTTTAGAAATGGGTTGACAGTCTTCATAGGCAGTGCACGTATGTACTGGAGGAAGGGGATGAGGGGAAAGGTCAAGGGAGAAAGAGACTTGAAGGCCACGTCTACCTGGCAAGGAAACCAGCTGCATAGGCACTGGTGAAGGGACTCGTGGTTCTCGTCGACGCCTGCATGTCAAGGCAGCAAGGCTAGGATTGATTTTTCTTGTTTGAAGGATTTTGTTCGTCTTGCTTCCGCGATGGTAATGTAAGGACACCTTGTAAGACACCAACACCTTTGACACTGACGGCAAACCCCACACGCCCACACATCCCTCGATGCCTTTCCTCTCACCATACTCAACACCTCGCCCTACACACTCTATATATTCATTCTCCTGGCCATCCGCCGACGCAGGTGACGAGTAACACCACCTGTTACCCATAGAGGGTCTCTATAAACTCTCCCGGCGACGCCCCTCCTGATGGCCTTATCCTTCACTGTATAAGGGCGAAGTTACCTATGATAGAGGTGAGGTGTAGAGGGTAAAGTTATTTCGACGGTGTGACTCTTGATCATGTAACTCGCTGTCCTTCGCTGGACAGATTCATGCTTAAGATAAGAGGTGGAGTACCTTTATAACCTCGAGGAGGACAAGGATGAGGAGGGATAGAGAGGAAAGAAGACGCGGGGAAGGAAAGAGAAGGGTGTAGAGGAAGGTCTTACGTCATGTCAGTGAGCGTGGGAGGGAGATGACTGTCTAGGAATACTTTCACTTACACCGACGCACACTCACTCATACACACACACACACACACACACACACACACACACACACACACATATACATAAATACATACATACATACACATACACACATAGAAACTAGCAAGCATAATCTGAACAACCTCATGAACCTAAATACTAATAAACCAACAATATTTCCTATCGGTCCAACATTCTGAACGGTAAACGACTGTTGCGTCTTGCGGCATCCGGCACCTCCCAGCAACTTGCAAGAATAGTAAGGCAACCAGAAGCTCTTCCCAGCTGGCGGAGGCCGGGAGGGTTCTTAAGACTTTCGACCCCGAAATAACGAAACTGCCAGATTAAGGGGTGAGGCAGGAGTGACTGGCGGGCCAAGTCTGATGTTTTTTGTTAGTGTGACATAAGAGTGGCTGGCAATACCCACCGCTACACTAATTCTCACAAGGAAATGTTAAAAGAAATTTAATTGGTGCTCATGGACATGGAGGGAAACATGCAAAAAAATGATCATATGACGCTTTGACTTGACAGTTATGCAAGTAAGGGAATGTTATATGGACATTCTTAAGTTTGTCAGGGAAGACGATGCAGGAAACCCGTTGTGTGTGTGTGTGTGTGTGTGTTGTGTGTGTCGCGCACCTGGAAGTATTCATCACATTATGTATTCATGACAAATAACAAGAATCTATCTCGTCAGTATGATCTCTTAAGACATTCCATCTTTTTTATCTTTACAGATTTAGTGGTCTACCTTCCAATCACATTCCTTCTTCCGACGTTCGCCTTCCGATCTCGTTACTCATTGGCCGGGAAAAAGGAATATGATTGGCTGAGTTTCCTGAGGGGCAAGAGGTACTCCAGGTCATACGGTGGCAGTGGAGACGCCCCTGAGGACATCCGGGGCCCAGTCGACCAAGTTTTGACCGACCAAGTGCGTTACGACAACAGCCTACCAGAATACCAGGACAACGGGTGAGCTAAGCACTTAGTTACCTTGAAAAACATGTGGTTTAAAGTTTTCCTGCTCAATATAGGGAATCTCTCGCTCTCGCTCTCTTATAATGACAATATTTTTCGATTCTTTAACCTCCAGTGACTTCGGCCCGCTCCTCTCTCGCTTGGACGCATATTTTCACTACCTGAGGGTCTATGACGATGACTGCCGTATGAGAACCATCTGCCAACTAGCCCACGACCCCGCTACCTACGCGCCACTCTCCCATTTGGTGCTCTCCGCCCTCAAGTGAGTACTAAACGCCCTTCTTCCACTGCTTGCTTTCTCCTGAGTGCCAGAAAAGAAATTTTTCAGAAAAAAAAGAAAATGCCCATTTTACTTTGCCTTCAGTGCTGTGTGGTGTGGTAGGATTCTTATTAAACGCTATCCGCCAAACGTTCCTAACCATAGAAAGAGAGACAAGAGAGTAAGAACAAGAGAGAGAGAGAGAGAGTGAGATAGAGGAAGAGGAAGTGTGAGAGAGAAGAGAGCGGATGGGAGGGGTAGGGGCAAGGAAGAACGGTGGGTAGAGGAGAGAAGTGAAGAATGGGAGTGAGGCATGGGGTGGAGGGGGCATCGGGGTATAAATAGTGGGGGGGGGGGGATGAAGGAGGGAAGCATGTTCACCTTGAGAATGGCAATCAAACTGCAGCCAAGTGGGTGCATCAGTCAGTCTGTCAGTCAGGGAATAGGTCGGTCAATAAGTTAGTGAGTGAACACTGAGACAGTGCGTGAGTGAAGATAAGAAAGTGATTCAACCCTATGGTGAAAAAGTTTTATTTCTATTTTTTTTTTCTCTCTCTCTCTCTCTTTTCTTCTTCCGGTATTCACTTCCTGCACTGCCTATCGCTGCATCGCTTCACCCCCTCCCCCTTCCCTACCAAAGCCTCGCTATAAGACAAGACTATATTGCGCAACTGTCTTATCTCCCTCTCTGCTTCCACCTCTCTCTCTCTCTCTCTCTCTCTCTCTCTCTCTCTCTCTCTCTCTCTCTCTCTCTCTCTGCCACGCCTTTTAACTCCTGTCCTGTATATCTGTGTAAGTTTCCCTTCTTTTATTTTTTTCCACCTTCCCTTTCCTTTCTCATGTATGTCAATCTTCGTTTACGTCTTGCCCAACTTAAGAAATGGCTGGCGAGTTTTTGTTTGGTGTCCAGAGCGTCCTCTTATATTAGCATTATTATGTAAGAAGATACATATATATGTAGCTGTGTGTGTGTGTGTGTGTGTGGGAGAGAGGAATTTCATTGTGGTAGATTCGTTTACGATGTGGGTTGTGCAGCATCCTTGGGCACACCTTGCATTCACCGGGGCTGTTCCGGTGCTGTCTTAGATAATAGGAAGCGAATCCATGTGCTATTACGGGCGGCTGACGTGGTGTTTGAGTGGGTTTGTTTTGAAGTATCATCAAGGACCGACGATGGCTGTAGGAGGCGGGGAAAGGAGTAAATCAGATGCATTGTGTAAAATAGTATAGGACTTACGAAGAACCCCAATATAAATCCCACATGATTTCCCAATCTTCAGCCTCTTTAGTGTAGACGAGAAGCTTCTGAGTCCTGGACCCTGCTTCTCAAGGGCTCTTACAGGTTTTGTGTCCGCAAATGCCTGCAGCTTTGTTTTGTACCGAATAGACGGACATAAATTTGATTGGTATTTTCTTACTGCTGGATTTCTTCTCACACTTAGTAACTCACTCTCGGATTAGTTGTCCTTAACGAGCGAGTCATGATTACCACGAATGCCCCGACTACTTGTCTGCATGCTTAGTCGTATCTCAAGAACAAGTAAAAAGAAAAAAACGAGAAAAAAAGTGAAGGTCGTCTGATCCGGTCGGTCTTGTCGGGGCGCGGGAGGCGGCAGCACCTGGAGCACCATGGGTACGGCGGGGCGGCGGCAGCAGGTGTTAAGTCCAGGCAGGGAGACCGATATCCATCAACGCTGATTGTCCTTGACGAACGAATTGTTTAAACCTTTTACCTTTACACCTAAAATTAGCCACGCACCTAACACCTCCTAAGAGTTGTTTTTTCACTGCAGAAGAAAAGAAAAAAAATACGAGACCCGAGGAAAGGATAAGACCTTCCTTCCGCTTTCCTCAATGCCGTTAGGTTTAGCCGGTGTGCTTAAAGATCGTCTGGTCCCATATGGAACCTTTCTATGCAGAAGCTACTGAAGCGAACCAGCGAGGTAGTACCTGGCGCCGGAGACCACAAGGCCGCATCCCGACACGCACTTCAATAGTTGCCACGCGGAAGACAGAATCTGGATCAATTGAAAAAAAAACCCGATCTAATAATACATTTTTCTTAAGAAGGCGGCTGAATCATTACCACGGTTTGTTGAAGGGGTAGAGGGGAGGCCAGGGTAGGGTGCGGTGCGGTTTCCTCCTGTCGCAAGTACTAGGTCCGGCCGCGAATTTGAATATAGGATGTGAGGAGGCTGGCAGAGTAAGAGGGGGAGGGGGTCAGAGACGGTGGTATTAGCAAACAAGATGACCTTGCCACCCTGATGCCCCAAGACTTGTACAGAAAACAGACAAACCTCCCTGACAGGAGTCCGACCGTCGCCAGTCTGCCCGCCCACCGCCGTCTGCCGCCCGCTTCGTGAAGGATGGGCGGAGGGTGGGATGGGGGATGTGAAAGTAACACAGACGGCCGATGGATAATAGAAAGGAAACATGTTTCATAGTACAGTTTTTCTGATAAATATGGTATACTCTATACTGGTTGTACCTTCTCCCTGTTCTTATCACTATAATTGCGATTACGAAAGTGGTTTGCCTATCCCATGGGTTGTCATCTTCCATCCTCGCGTGGGACCACGTACAGTGCACGTGCTGGCTGAGTGTACACACGCCTGAGCCTCACCTCAATACAACGTTCCTTTAACTCTTACGTTACGCAGCACTGGAGACACGCAGCTTTATCTTGAGAAAAGAAATTTGCTGTAATATCAACTTGAAACTATTTTCTTTGGGAGCTTTTTCTGTAAGTTTTTGTAATAGCATAAAAATATTAATTTAGATATTTTGATTAGGGGACATGGTTATCTATAGTACTTATTAATGAATGCGGAAGATGATCTGTTCATGTTTTCCTTTCTCTCGTTCCAGGAAGAGCGAGTCACTGTCCCGGCCAGCCTCCTACAGTGGCGCGGTGTTCAGGTTCTTCTGCTACTACTGGGCGGCGGAGCGCGGCGCGGCAGGGCAGGACTGCCTGGCCGCCTACCGCCGCTGTCCGGCGCACCTCGACGACGTGGTCAACATGAGCGTCCTGAGCTTCTGGCAGCGACTCGCCTCACTCGTCTCTATTAAATTAAGTGACGAGTAATGTATTAGTCTGCACGTCTTCCCTCCACCTGGATCTTGCCTCCAGTCCGGTGACTTTTCGGATATTTGTGATTTTAGGTGCTTCTAAGGTGCCTAATAGGCATCGAAGATTACCTTCCCTCCCCGACGTCAGAAGTTCCCCGCTAGATGCCCCCCTGGTGCCCTTAGGAAACCCGAAGTAATCTTTGCGGTTTACAGTGTATTGCGTAAACTCCGTGTATTCTGTAGGTGTCTAAAATGTTCCCACGACGTCAGTGTTCCTTCGTCCTCGTCTCTGGTGCCACATTGACGCGGTTCTCCATGGTGCTCCACAGTTGAAGTCTCCCGAAGCTACCAGAATGTTACCAGTCACTTACTAGTGCCTGGAGGGAGCGGGCGGGTGAGCCGGGCCCCCCGCCCCCCCCCGCCACCACAACTTGTTACCAGCTACCAGTCGCTGCTCCCTTTACTGGTCCCTTTCTCTTTCCCCACCTCCTCTCATCCACCCCCTCCCCCCACTGCCTATTGTTCCTTTAGGGTTCTTGCCCAAGTCAGAACAGATCACCTTAGCCACGGCTGAGCCCTAGTTATGTTTCCAAGCCCCGGCGGCCCGGATTATATATAGAGAGATATTTTTTATTTTAAGTGGCTCCAGGCTCTCCCTCCGAGCCCGCGAGGACCCCTGAGCCCACACTGGATCTCCCCCACCCGGAGAGGTGTTCCCTTTGTGAGGTGTGAACCTGTGATATATTAGTTAATTTTTTTCGCTGTGTCTAAGCCGCCTGCAGCTGCTGGCTTGCCCGGCCCCTGACCCACCGACCTGACCTGCTGTGATGACCTCGTATGACTCATTGCCTCAAAAAAGTATCCCTATGAATCGAAGTAGTGAATCGTGTTTTTCACTGTGAAATTAAATTAGTGTTGTTCAGATAACAGTTTGAAGCACTTTCTATTCAAATAGATTTCGACTCTCCCCATCCCACTGTGATGCCTCCCCTGACCTTTACCACTTCGTGACCTTACCTCCCTGGTGATCTTACGCTCTGACCTAATTTCCTGATGTTGTAGCCGTGTGACCTCCAAATGACCTCGGTAATATAGGATAGGTACACGGAACAATCCTTGACTACCCAACACTTAATCCTGTAACCCTGGTATATGTGCCGTCACTGACTTTACATACTGAAGCCAACACAAAGGTTATATTATTAAGCTTGTTAACTAATGCAACTGACGCTGGACTGACTGACAATGACTGACTAACGCATCTACTGACTTTGACGAACTGAGGGTAATCCAGTTTCACATCTAATGTTACCATTATGTCTAAGATCTGATCCTAAGTCTGATATGATAAGATCCACTGACTGAATCATGGTGACGTTTACCAAAGATTGACTGATTTTTCAAAAGGCTCACAACACACTGTTATCCAATGCTGCCTGGTGACAGAATGATGCATGTTCCTACCTTAATACTAAATGACTGAAAATATCACATGACTTATCTATAAAATATGCAGCAAACACTTTGACACTGAACGAAGCCTCGCCGTTGACTGAGCCGGACTTACCTCTTGATGACTCTGACTACATCTGAATGACTTAACAGCATTCCATTGCCTAACTGCCTCGCTAAAAAAAACTTGATGATTTTACTGGATCGACAACTTAAGATACATAAGTGCGTGAGGGACAGACTAATGAACTCATTTTGTGACACTGGCTTGATTGACTGACTGACTGACTGACTGACTGACTGACTGACTGACTGACTGACTGCCTGACTGACTGCCTGACTGACTACTCGAAGTGAATGCCTGACTCTACCTTGACCTTTGTTGACCTTATTACGTGAGGTTACACCTAACGCTGGTCTGACATAAAGCACGTGACTCCGGACAATGACCTCCTCTCGCGACCCCAATAATGTGTGTTGGTGCGACCTTTCAACTTTTCATTATTTCGACACGACTTCAGTGTACGATTTTGTAATTAATGGCTGAAATTGTACAAAATTTCAATATTTCTGAGAGAGAGAAAGGCAATGGCACTGAAATGACGATAGTAATTAAATGCATCGATATAGAGACTTGATGATCTTGGACTTTGATCGTTACGGGCCAAACACTAAAAATCCTGACCTGAAGAAAAAAACAACGAGGAACCACCTGATACGGTAAACGACCAACATGATTTGACTGAATGAGACTTACACGATGACTATATATACTGACTATACCTACTGACGATAACCTGCCTGGCCATAGCAAACACCTCACTATACCTCTCTCTGACGTACTATAGATAAGACGTATTGTAAAGTGAATTACGAGGGTGTGTACAAATTCTTATTATTTTCATTTTACTTATTGGACTACACTCCTACTATATGTATGACTGGTGTATGACTGAATGTGTGACGACATTCAGTTCATTCACTTAACTGTTGTAGCTACACCCTCTTTCCGTCCTACTGAATGATCAAACAGTGTACAAACTTAAAGTAGCAGACAAGTTTATATAACAGAGACCTTGTTTATATGATATAAAACTTATTCAAATATAATCAACCCCATGAACTGACTTGTATCATTTCTTGACATCATGACTGACTGGCAGACAGATGAGTCTTGACAGATAGATGATGACCTTGGATGAGTAGGACTTCTGCAACACACCTCCAGCTTGACAAGACAGGCGGGCGTAGCGTACCCTGACGGAGGGTGGAATAAAGAGAAACTGACTCACTGACTGACTGACTAATACGGACTAAGACAAAACGTTATAATCCTGCCAGTGGTAACTGTTGTAGAGGAGCACAGTTGCCTCGAGGTGCGAGATGTGACCTAAATACGACGTGGCCCATGAAGTGACAAGCACATCTTAGTTATGACTTTTCTGATTTTGTATCGTAAAATGCGAAGAATTGCAACACTAATCGAAATATCAATAGGACAAACTTCGATGTACTCTGACAACCAAAGAAAAAGACAGTGTTCTCCAGACAGTCTCTACTGACACCCCATTATCGTGAAGACTCCAGGTGACACGCGACATTGACAGCATTTAAAAGTTACCTTAGCAGATGTCCCTCCCCGCCTGTGGCAACGCTATCCGCAGCCTGACAGCGGCAGGGTGTGGCAGGGGCGGCAGGGTAGGGACGCAGACAGGCGGCTTGGGCTGGTACCATAATTATAGAGTCCGGTGATAGTGGACCTTACACAACCTGTGAATAAGGAATTTTCTCCTTTGAATTACCCGCATTGTAAACCTGACTGAATCTTACATGCACAATAACAATAAATTAATTGAACAAAATAGAACAAAATTTGAATAATATTTATGATAACAAAAATGATAATAATAAAGAAATAATGATAAAAAACAAAGCTGATAATATCAATAATGATAAAATCATGATAATGTTGATAATGGTGATAAGAATAATCATAATAACAATGATGGTGGTCATTTTCATCATTATTATAATTTATAGTATTCGTACTATCACCATTACTATGATTATGATCATTATGAATATCATTATCACTATTATCATTATTGTTATTATTGTCATTACTATTATAACTCTTATCTTTTCACTGCCTTCTAATCCTGTAAGCAGGTGCAAACAAGGTCCAAAATCCGGGTCTGTACTACGTGTCAAAGCCCCTACGTACTATGTAAATCAAATATAACTGTTATTTTCAGAGATTATGGATACTCGGTGTATTTTTGTAGCAGATATAAGATGGCGGGTGTTGTTGTTGTTGTTGTTGTGAAGGTGAGGAGAGAAGGAAGTGAGGCTGCAGTGCGTGGTGTTGGCGGGCAAAGGTCGGGGTTGTAGAGAGAGGATGGTCACACAGCTTTACATTTTTCGTATTGTTATTATTGTTCTAGGCTGTGGTCATTGTCTTTATTGTTTGTTATTGTTGTCTTAGTTGTAGGGTGTGAAGTAAACACATCGTGATCAGTGTATCACGGATCACGGATGCTCTGGTGTCGGTTACCAGGGAAGGCTGAACGTTTGATGGACTCCCTAGAAACACAAGTATAGTTAGCTACTTGGCCGGATCGTAATGCTACAGGAGTGATCTGTTCCTAGAATCGAGTTGTTGAGGCTCGTGTCTGCAATCCTATGTATACTCAAAATCAGTGTTAGGACGAGTAAGAGACGTGTATATGTTCTTCACCATCATTTTTGTGAAGATTGAGTCATTAGTTTCTCAGCCAAAACCCAGTGACCGTCCTCGACCTGCTTTCCGGCCTGCCCGCCTCATCACGTACTCTGCCTCACTTCCCCACGGCTGTGGCTGACACATGGCCTTTCTCTCCTCAGTGTGAAAAGAACAGCCATGTGCCTTATGATGTAGTGGTAAGGCGGCGCCCAGATTATGGCGAGAATAAAGATGATGTAAGAGAATATTGTTGTTTTATGTATCTCCTTTGCAAGCAAACAATGTGTATTCTCTCTCTCTCGCTGTTATTTCGTCAATGTCATCTACACAGTGTCATCCGCCTATCCATATGTTAGCTTCTCTCTCTCTCTCTCTCTCTCTCTCTCTCTCTCTCTCTCTCTCTCTCTCTCTCTCTCGAGCGTAGGGTACGAATAAATCATTGCTGCTCAGGAGGACAAGCGCTTGCATTGTACCCAAGTTTGTTCCCTGATACCAAATTCGCCTCATCTCCAGCCATCCAGTTCCTCACACCTCTGTCCAGTCCCTCACCCCTCTATTCAGCCAGCCCCTCACCCCTCTGCCCAGCCCCTCACCCCTCTGCCCAGCCCCTCACCCCTCTGCCCAGCCCCTCATCCCTCTGCCCAGCCCCTCACCCCTCTGCCCAGGGCCCTCACCCCTTTTGCCCCGCCTCACCCCTTGCCCAGCCCCTCACCCCTCTGCCCAGTCCCTCACCCCTCTATTCAGCCCGCCCCTCACCCTCTGCCCAGTCCCCTCACCCTCTGCCCAGCCCTCACCCCTCTGCCCCAAAACCCCTCACCCCTCTGCCCAGCCCCTCACCCTTCCTGCCCAGTCCCTCACCCCTCTGCCCCGTCCCTCACCCCTCTGCCCCGCCCCTCCCCCCCCTCTGGCCCAGCCCCTCATCCTCTGCCCAGCCCCTCACCCCTCTATTTAGCCAAGCCCCTCACCCCTCTGCCCAGCCCCTCATCCCTCTGCCAGCCCCTCACCCCTGCGCCAGCCCTCACCCTCTGCCCAGCCCCTCACCCTCTGCCCAGCCCCTCACCCTCTGCCCAGCCCCTCATCCCTCTGCCCAGTCCCTCCTCCCTCTGCCCAGTCCCTCACCCCTCTGCCCAGTCCCTCACCCCTCTGCCCAGTCCCTCACCCTCTGCCCAGTCCCTCATCCCCTCTGCCCAAGCCCCTCATCCCTCTGCCCAGCCCCTCATCCCCTCTGCCCAGCCCCTCACCCTCTATTCAGCCCAGCCCTCACCCCTCTGCCCAGCCCCTCATCCCTCTGCCCAGCCCCTCACCCCTCTGCCCAGCCCCTCACCCCTCTGCCCAGCCCCTCACCCCTCTGCCCAGTCCCTCACCCTCTGCCCAGTCCCTCACCCCTCTGCCCAGCCCCTCACCCCTCTGCCCAGTCCCTCACCCCTCTGATTCAGCCAGCCCCTCACCCCTCTGCCCAGTCCCTCACCCCTCTGCCCAGCCCCTCACCCCTCTGCCCAGTCCCTCACCCCTCTGCCCAGCCCCCTCACCCCTCCTGCCCAGTCCCTCACCCCTCTGCCCAGTCCCTCACCCCTCTGCCCAGCCCCTCACCCCTCTGCCCAGCCCCTCACCCTCTGCCCAGCCCTCACCCCTCTATTCAGCCCAGCCCCTCACCCCTCTGCCCAGCCCTCATCCCTCTGCCCAGCCCCTCACCCCTCTGCCCAGTCCCTCACCCTCTTGCCAGTCCCTCACCCCTCTGCCCAGCCCCTCACCCCTCTGCCCAGCCCCTCATCCCTCTGCCCAGTCCCTCCTCCCTCTGCCCAGTCCCTCACCCTCTGCCCAGTCCCTCACCCCTCTGCCCAGTCCCTCAACCCCTCTGCCCAGTCCCTCATCCCTCTGCCCAAACCCCTCATCCCTACTGCCAGCCCCTCACCCCTCTGCCCAGCCCCTCATCCCTCTGCCCAGCCCCTCACCCCTCTGCCCAGCCCCTCATCCCTCTGCCCAGCCCCTCATCCCTCTGCCCAGCCCCTCACCCCTCCCGCCCAGCCCCTCACCCTCTGCCAGCCCCTCACCCCTCTGCCCAGTCCCTCACCCTCTGCCCAGTCCCTCACCCCTGCCCAGCCCCTCACCCCTCTGCCCAGCCCCTCATCCCTCTGCCCAGTCCCTCACCCCTCTGCCCAGTCCCTCACCCCTCTGCCCAGTCCCTCACCCCTCTGCCCAGTCCCTCACCCCTCTGACCCAGCCCCTCACCCCTCTGCCAGCCCCTCACCCCTCTGCCCAGCCCTTCACCCTCTGCCCAGCCCCTCACCCTCTGCCCAGCCCCTCACCCCTCTGCCCAGCCCCTCATCCCTCTGCCCAGCCCCTCACCCCTCTGCCCAGTCCCTCACCCCTCTGCCCAGCCCTCACCCCTCTGCCCAGCCCCTCATCCCTCTGCCCAGCCCCTCACCCCTCTGCCCAGTCCCTCACCCCACTGCCAGCCCCTCATCCCTCTGCCAGTCCCTCCTCCCTCCTCCCAGCCCCTCACCCCTCTGTACATCCCCTCACCCCTCTATCCAGCCCTCACATCTCTGTCCAGTCCTCACCCTCTGTCCAGCCCCTCCACACATCTGTCCAGACCCCACCCTCTGCCCAGCCCTCACCCCTCTGCCCAGTCCCTCACCCCTCTGCCAGCCCCTCACTCCTCTTCCAGTCCCTCACCCCTCTTCCCAGTCCCTCACCCCTCTGCCAGTCCCTCACCCTCTGCCCAGTCCCTTTCCCCTCTGCCCAGCCCCTCACCCCTCTGCCCAGCCCCTCACCCCTCTGCCCAACCCCTCACCCTCTGCCCAGTCCCTCACCCCTCTGCCCAGTCCCCACACCTCTGCCCAGTCCCTCACACCTCTGCCCAGCCCTCACCCTCTATCCAGCCCCTCACCCCTCTGTCCAGCCCCTCACCCCTCTGTCCAGCACCTCACCCCTCTGTCCAGCCCCTCACCCCTCTGTCCAGCCCCTCACCCCTTGTCCAGCCCTTCATCCCTCTGTCCAGTCCCTCACCCCTCTGTCCAGCCCCTCACCCCTCTGTCCAGCCCCTCACCCCTCTGTCCAGCCCTCACCCCTCTGTCCAGCCCCTCACCCCTCTGTCCAGCCCTCACCCCTCTGTCCAGCCCCTCACCCCTCTGTCCAGCCCCTCACACCTCTCCCCAGCCCCTCCACAACCTCTGCCCAATCCTTCACCCTCTGTCCAGCCCCTCACCCTTCCTCCCAGCCCCTCACCCTTCCTCCAGCCCCTTACCTCTCTGCCCAGTCCCTCATTCTTCCCCCCACCCCCTCACCCCTCTGTCCAGCCCCTCACCCCTTTGCCCAGCCCCTCACCCCTCTGTCCAGTCCTCACCCCTCTGTCCAGCCCCTCACGCCTCTGTCCAGTCCCTCACGCCTCTGTCCAGCCCCTCATCCCTCTGTCCAGCCCCTCACCCCTCTGTCCAGCCCCTCACCCCTCCTCCCTGCCCAAACACTCCACTATTATCCATAAAGCAATCACGAAAACCTGAATGAGCGGGTTAGTAAAGATAGAATATAGGGCATTGAGAGAGGAAGGAGAGGAGGATGGACACAAAGAGAGAAGAATAGAGGATGTGGACGGTTTGAGGGCGGAAGTTTTATTAAGAGTAGTTTTCATGGTGTGTTCTTAACCTTGACCATCACCCGATACATCTTTTGCCATCTCTCCCTTCTTCCTCTCCATCTTCTTCCTTCCTTCCGTATACTTATTTTCTGCTCTATTCCCATGTTTTTCTCAGAATGTTCCATAAAATTATCCGAATGTTAGCTATCTTATTCTATCTTATCCTTTCCGCTGCTCATTCATAAACTAACAACTGTATTTAGTATATTTCTTATAGATGTTTAACTCTACCGAATACAGGGACAAAACATTCTTCGGGGTGTTAAAAAGCACTCAATTGACGTTCTTTCTGTTACTTCTAAATATGGCATACAATACTGGATGATTTTAATGAGTCTTAGCGATTTATCTATTTAGCTGCAGTCCATAGGTATCAAGTTAATCTCTTCCTTGACTGTCCTTCACATTCTTGCTCTGTCCTTCACCAAAAATTTACCTGAAGGACCTCACGTATACACATAGCCAAAAACGTCAGGGGCCCCCAAGCCCCAAAATTGACCTGCCGTAAACAAAAAACCAACACCCACACAACATCCCACAAAAGCAATGAAGCGTAGAGGAAGAAAAAAAACCTTTGTGGCCTGGCTTAAGGGAGCCCACAGAGAGAGAGAGGGAGAAGAGGAGGGGGAGGAGGGGGAGAGAGAGAGAGAGGAGAGAGAGAGAGAGAGAGAAAGAAGAAAACGAGAGAAAAGAGAGAGAGAGAGAGAGAGAGAGAGGGGAGGAGAGAGGGAGAGAGAGAGAGGAGAAGGAAAAAAAAAAAATTAATCCTCTTGAAGTCTCACTATCTCTTCACTTATGCTTCCTTACTCTACAAAGATTATCCTTTCCTCCTCCTCCTCCTCCTCCTCCTCCTCCTCCCCCTCCTCCTCCTCCTCCTCCCCATCCAGTCTTCATCCTACGGTCATAGAATACGAGAAAATTAATAACGTGGTTTCCCTTCTATTTCTGCAGCTAAAGATCGGCTCGAAAAAATTAAAATCGGACTCACCTAAGACCCCCAGTTCACAATAGTAACGCTGATAGCCAGCTGTATGACCAGTTAATAGAAATGAGTATGATCCGTTTGGGCGTTATATTTGGTGATTTCAACCTAGCCATTCCTTCCTGGGAAATCCCCTAAACTCTCATTCAGATCACGACTTCTACAGCGATTTATTAGAAATTTTCGTTAACTCAGCATGTTCACAAACCCACGAGAGGGACAAAATTGGATCTTGTTTTTTCGACAAATGTCGATTTAGTAAATAATGTGAATTTTGGGCCCCTAAATTTGGAAACTAGCGATCATAGAATTGTGTCCTTTGTTTATAAATCCCCAAAGTGTACAAGAAAGTGTTAGCAACGAACAAATGTTCCTGTATAAACAAGGTAACTTAGAAAGACTTAGGACGATTTTGTCAGAAACAGATTGGAGCGTGCTATCAAATAAATCGAATATAGACAAAATCATGGGGGATATTTAACAATATCTTGAACAATGCTGTAAAGTCTTGTGTTCCAGTCGGTAAAAGACGTCCATGTAAAAATAAAAAAAAACCCAAGTGGGGGAACAGACAAATCGAATCTGGGCTTTTACAGAAAAAAACGGCCTACCGTAAATACTGTCATCTCAAAATGAAAATGATAAAATAGAGTTCGAAAGACTACGGCGCGATACGAAAAAGTTGAAAAAGAAAAGTAAGAAAGATCTTGAATTATAATTGCAAGTATCAATAAATCAAACCCCAAAGATTTTTTTCAGTTACGTGCGCAAGAAGAAAGTTATCACAGCGAACAAAAGGTCCACTTGCACTTGAAACGGTAATCTTACTAATAATGAAATCGGATGGCTGAAGTATTAAATGTTTACTTTGCTTCTGTTTTTACAGTTGAAGATATAAATGGACGGCAGAATGGGCTGCGATCAAAGTAACGTAATTCCATTGATCAATTGCGAATTCCTTGAGGACACAATAATAAAAGCAATAGAAAACTTAAAGTTTAAAAAATCCCCCGGGGCCCGACTGTATTGCACCGTGAGTTTAAAGGGAAGCGAAGCAACACAAATTTTCAAACCTCTCTCAAAACTTTTAACAAATCCCTAAATTCCGGTAAAGTCCCTAGCGATTGGAAACTTGCAAATGTTACTCCAATACAGAAAAAAAGGTGATTTGACACAACCGAGCAACTACAGACTGATCAGCCTCACATCCGTAGTCTGTAAATTAATGGAAACAGTAATACGAGACAATGTGGTAAAATCTTAGAAAATAATCTGATCAAAAACTCCCAGCACGGCTTTCGTAAATAAACGTTCTTGCCTCACAAATCTGCTTGACTTTTTTAATGAAGTATACAGCACGTTCGATGAGACGAAAGCAGTTTGATGTGATTTTTCTTGACTTCCGAAAAGCGTTTGACAAAGTCCCCATAAGCGTTTACTTAAGAAATTAAAGTCGCACGGCATAACTGGAATATCTTAAATTGGCTTGAAGACTGGCTTTCTGAGAGAAAGCAGCGCGTCGTAATTTAAAGGAAAAGCATCTAGCTGGCAAGATGTTTTAAGTGGTGTACCGCAGGTATCTGTACTAGGTCTGTAACTTTTCTTAATCTATGTAAACGATATTGACGAAGGCCTCACCCGTAAGTATCAAAGTTTGCGGACGATACTAAAATAAAAGAATAAAAAAGTAATCACAACTGCCGATAAGATGAAATTGCAATCTGACCTTGATCGCTTTGTTTAGTTGGGCAAAGAAGTGGCAGATGAAACTTAATACCGATAAGTTAAGGTTTTGCATATAGGAAGTAATAAAGATCAAATTAACTACTCAATGGGCGGACATGAACTTTCCAAAGTACCGAAGAAAAAGACTTTGGGGGTATTATAAGCAACGACCTCAAGCCCAGTAAACATTTTTCAGAAGTTGTTAAGAGGGGTAACAAATTAACTGGTTTCATAGGGAAGAACTTTCGAATATAAATCTGAAAAAGTCATTCTTACACTTTTCAATGCGATCGTAACGTCCTATCTTGAATATGCGTTCAGTTTTTGGTCACCCTACATAGAAAAGATATAATCAAACTGGAGAGAGTAAAAGAAAAGTTACTAAAATTATTCCGCGCTTGCGAAAACAGTCATACGAAGACGATTGAAGGAACTTAACTTGTTCAGTTTTTCAAAAAGTAGATTGCGAGATTTAATAGAATTGTTTTTAAAAAGTTCCATGGCTCGATAATGTTTAAAATTAAACGACTATTTGAATATTGATTGGACAAGCACTACTCGTAGTAATGGATACAAAATCATTGGTAAGCGATTTCGGTCACATGATGCGAAGCACTTTTTCTTTAATAGAGTTGTTAATATATGGAACTCTCTTCCAGCACAAGTAGTTAATAGTAACACGGTTGAAGCGTTTAAGAACAAACTAGATAAATACTTAGCATCAACTGCCCAACTCGATTACTTCGGCCCTACGTAAACTTTTTTGTTTTTTGTAGCGTTAGCTTTAGCTTATGTCTCTCCTTCAATCTTTCCTATAAAATTCCATGGCAGTTTTTTCTATACTGCATGGTGATTTTTCTCACTTTTTTTCCTGCTGGCCTCGGCCGGAGGGAGAGGTGGGTGGGGAGGAGCCTTCAACTTTACTATTCTTTTACCTCTAACACGTAGAAACTATAGTGGTAGAAAGTAGTCACACAGACAGCCTCGTTTGGCCCAGTAGGGCTGTTGCTGTCTGTTCTTCCTTTGTATTACTTTGTATATATATTCCTCCTCCTCTTCTTTACAAGTTTTTTATGCTGATAATTGCTAGTTCATCGTAGAGCTGCTCATATTGAAGGATACTAATTATAGAAGTATTAAACAGAAAAAAACTATCTCTCTCTCTCTCTCTATCTATCTCTCTCTCTCTCTCTCTCTCTCTTCTCTCTCTCTCTTAGTACAAATGGCGTCTCCTTGAACTTTTACACCTTAAAAGGTAACTGAGGAAACGTCCGAACTGGTATAAGGTGCGTGTGAATGAGGGAGGGGAATGGGGAGGGGAAAGGGAAGGGGAGGGGGAGAGGGGGAGAGGGGGGGAGGGGGAGAGGGGGAGGAGGGGGAGGTGGAAGAGGGGAGGTGGAGGAGGGGGAGGTGGGAAAGAAGACTGGGGAACATGAAGGGAGCGAGGGAGTGAAGGAGAAGGGCTAAAGAAAATAGGAAAAGAGAATAGGAAGACAGGAAAAATAGGTAAGAGAAGGAAATGGAAGATTGTAAGGGTGGGAGAGGAAGATTGAGGAGGAGGGTGAGGAAGGGAATGGAGGAGGATGGGAGGGGTGGAAAAATACATAGAGTTTTTTCAGATATGTTATAAGAAAAGAAGAATTGTGTTGACAGATGGACAGAAAAGTGTTGAGGAAAAGATTATGAAACGTAGAGTGAGAAATGTAAAGAGGTGCAAAACCATGTCAATTAAGTAACATCAAATAAAAGACGACAGAGGAATGTAGTAAATGGAAACAAAAAGAGAAGTAGAAGGTAAAAATAAATGATCTCAGGGATGAATGATGGTATAGGAGGAAAGGAACGATCTTGGAAAGGAGGGAGAGAAAGGGATGTATTAAAGGAACTAAAAGAAAGGGATGTATTAAAGGAACTAAAAGAAAGGGATGTATTAAAGGAACTAAAAGAAAGGGATGTATTAAAGGAACTAAAAGAAAGGGATGTATTAAAGGAACTAAAAGAAAGGGATGTATTAAAGGAACTAAAAGAAAGGATGTATTAAAGGAACTAAAAGAAAGGGATGTATTAAAGGAACTAAAGAAAGGGATATATTAAAGGAACTAAAAGAAAGGGATGTATTAAAGGAACTAAAAGAAAGGGATGTATTAAAGGAACTAAAAGAAAGGGATGTATTAAAGGAACTAAAAGAAAGGGATGTATTAAAGGAACTAAAAGAAAGGGATGTGTTAAAGGAACTAAAAGAAAGGGATGTATTAAAGGAACTAAAAGAAAGGGATATATTAAAGGAACTAAAAGAAAGGGATATATTAAAGGAACTAAAAGAAAGGGATGTATTAAAGGAACTAAAAGAAAGGGATGTATTAAAGGAACTAAAAGAAAGGGATGTATTAAAGGAACTAAAAGAAAGGGATGTGTTAAAGGAACTAAAAGAAATGGATGTGTTAAAGGAACTAAAAGAAAGGGATGTATTAAAGGAACTAATGCGGTGATGTCAGGGGATGAGGCGTATATGGATCCAGGAAATGAGATCTGAAAGAATATATTATATACATACACATAATCATTGTTACCATAATAATGCATAGGTAAGAATTGAAATCTTAATTACAAACATGACAGTCAGCAAAAAGCCAAACAAAATTCTTATCGCACTTCCCGTTTGAATACATTTATGGAAAGATACTCAGTCGAAAAACTTGGCTGATATTTAAAAAAAAAAGTCCCGTTAAGGATTTAAATGAATTACAGGATGCTGAATACAAAACTAAGGATTTCATGTTTCTTATAAAGTCCCACATGTGTGCACAATCTGGTCATCACAGATAAATTTGAAATAATAAATGCGATACAATCCAAACAAAGTAATATGAGCTTTGATCCTACATATTTAGCAGTCGTCGAGATGAAACTAAAATATGAATACTAGTAAGGGATATCTGAGGTGAAAGTATAAAATGTGTGACGTGTGTATGTATCATTTTTCCATCTATTTTCTTACATTTTACATTTTACATCTCAAATATAATGAGAGGGCCAATGACGCTGATAATGCTATGGATTTCAAGACAATATTTTCTCCTATGAAAAAAAAAATCAATACTTCTAATTATCCTAGTCAGTGACGTTCAGAATGCAGCAAAAATTATGAGTACCTTATTTTATAAAAGGATTGTATTACCGATGTTTAACACAATAACAAGTATGCAATTTTTCCCTCTGCGACAAATTTTATGAAAGGAGGTTCGTAGAGGAACACTCTTATAGAACTTTTTTTTTTTTTTTAACAAACTATGACAGCTGTGGAAAAAAAGATTAGTTGCCTTGAAACTCACAGAATATTTATT
>JACEEZ010022457.1:262500-287500 GCA_016584305.1 Chionoecetes opilio
CTATCACCCCTTTCTCTTGCATTGCCAACCACACCCAACATTGGCAACGCTGCTCCCTGACCTTGGTAGCCATGAGTGAGGTGCACGTTTGTATATATCTAAGAAAAATAACTTGGTTTCATGCTATTCAACAACAAGTCATGAAGTATACACATGAACTAATGAAATAGGGACGTAAAGTAGGATAAATCATCTTGTTGAATTGTTGTTATTATACTAAGAAATACAGGAGTCCTTTAATCTGGGGTACAACGTCACTCTTTGCTCACTGATGACGTCACAGACAGGAGTGACGTCACGGCCTGGTCCCAGCGCCGCCTGACCTTGCCCAGTTATCTGTTTCTGACCAGTTCCGGTTTTTTTCTCTGACCGTTTTTTGATATTATGTAATTTATGGTGCAACAGGATTGCATAATAATATCAGCAAAAAAATAACACTGTAGCTAATAATAGAATGATAATAATAAGATGATGATAATAATAATAAATGATTATGATATAATATAAATAATACATATACACAGATTGTCTTGTATCTGTCTACTAAAATACTCTATTCTATCCGCCGCTGCCTCCATCACCACCACCACCACCACCACCACCACCAACAACAACACCTACACCACCACCACCACCTTTGAGGCATCTGATATTCTAATTTTCATGCATTTCAACATCCTTACTTCCTCCTTTGTCTTGTCCTCCCTTTTATCTCCCTTACCTTTAAACTTTTTGACATTCTCTCTCTCTCTCTCTCTCTCTCTCTCTCTCTCTCTCTCTCTCTCTCTCTCTCTCTCTCTCTCTCTCTCTCTCTCTCTCTCTCTCTCTCTCTCTCTCTCTCTCTCTCTCTCTCTTCACTTTACATACTAATCTTTTCCGGGGTTTATGAGGCAACAAGATGTATTACCATTAATATTCTTTCAACGCTAGGCAGAGACAGTCTTCACACTCGCCTCCTCCATTTCCTGAACGACAAAAAACACGCAGTCCACATTCCATGAAATCAAAATATTGCAATTCATACGGTGGAAAAAAATGATTTGTAGCCTTGAGAGATGGTAGATATTGCAGCAGGCTTCGTAAGTACACACACACAGACACAGACACAGACACAGACACAGACACACACACACACACAGAATATAAACACACGATATCAGGAAAAAAATGATATTAGTTATCAATACAAGCAAGCATACGGCTGACGTTCAACACACACACATACACACGCACACACAAAAAAATATATAAGTAAAATAAATAAATATAAATATAAATAATAAAAAAAAAACCACAATAATACTTACCTTACGAACCAAGAAACTCAAATTGCCGTTACAACAAAATAAGGGAAAAAAGAAGAAAAGAAAGAAGATTATGTAATGTCAAAGAGTGGAAAAAAATCTCTTAACTCTAAACTAACCCAATAACCTCAATATTTCCTAATCGACATAAAAAAAGTCCGGTGTAAAAAAAAAGAGGTGTGAAAACCTACCACAAACACGACAAAAGGCAGGAACTGTTAGGAACTTTAATGAGGCAGATAAGTTGGGGAAAAAATGCTAAAAACTACATCGTCATCATTGTTAGTGATTCTATATATACGATCCAGATCTGCCACCACCACCACCACCACCACCACGACAGCCATCACCACCACCCCCACCACCCCCACCACCCCCACCACCCCCACCCCCCACCACCCCCACCACCCCACCACACCACCACCACCCACCCACCACCCACCACCACCACCACCACCACCCACCACCACCACCACCACCACCACAACCCACCACCACCACCCCACCACCACCCACCACCACACCACCACCACCACACCACCACCACCACCACCACCACCCACCACACCACCACCACCACCACCACCACCACCCCACCACCACCACCCACCACCACCACCACCACCACCACCCACCACCCACCACCACCACCACCCACCACCACACCACCACCACCACCCACCACCACCACCACCACCACCACCACCACCACCCACCACCACCCCAACTAACCACCACCACCAACCACCACCACCACCAACCACTACCACCACGACAGCCATCACCACCACCACGACAGCCACCACCACTACCATCACCATCCCCACCACCACCACCATCACCACCACGACAGCCACCACCACCACCGCCACCACGACAGCCATCACAGCCAGCCAGTTACCAAGGCAGTAAGACGGGCGGTTGACCTCGGGACGCCGCAGTGAGAGGTCGCCCTCTTGGTAATTGCCTGTTGCGGGTGTGTCCTCCCCTCCCCCCCTCTGACCCTTCACCTTTGGGCCTCCTCAACATCTGTCTGCCTAAGGAGGGAGTAAGGAGGTAAGGAGTAAGGAGGAGTAAGGAGGGCAGGCCAGGATGCGGCAACACCTACACATTCAGGTAAAGAACGAAGGAGGAGGAAAAGAGGGAGAATATACATAATTATAGGGATTGATTTCTTGTTTTTCTTGGGTGATCAGAGGGATAGAAGAGAGCTAGATCAATTGACTTTTGATATAGATAGACAGGTAGATAGATAATATATGATAGATGGTCAGTTAATCTAATAAGAGAGAGGTGAGTTACGCTATGAGGGGAAAATAGGTGCTGTGAGATGACTGAGATCGAACATGTGTGTTTAGTGTTGACCTTTGTGCATATCTCTGTAAAACACCATTAAAAAGTAGATGTTAATTCCAGAATCTTTAAACTGGCTTACTGTAAAAGAGAGAGAGAGAGAGAGAGAGAGAGAGAGAGAGAGAGAGAGAGAGAGAGAGAGAGAGAGAGAAGGAGAGAGAGAGAAGAGAGAGAGAGAGAGAGAGAGGAGAGAGAGAGAGAGAGAGATTGTTTAGTTTTTACATACAAACTATTTATAATTAAGCTGTTTATGCCGGTGCGTGCATGAGCTACACACGTTCTAATAGGAAAATATGCTCTCTCTCTCTCTCTCTCTCTCTCTCTCTCTCTCTCTCTCTCTCTCTCTCTCTCTCTCTCTCCTCTCTCTCTCTCTCTCTCTCTCTCTCTCTCTCTCTCTGTGTATTTCGTACCTCTCAAGGCCGTCGTGTAGGTCAGTGGGAGGTGTATAGTGAGCCATTAGCAGCGTCCTTCACTCCAGGCCTGTGAACTGGAAGAGTGAGAAGAAAACAATTATCCTGAAACCAGCTTCAAATTTAATGGTTATACGCATAATGGAAAAAAAGAATAGATAAAAGAGGTAAACAAATATAAGAAAAAAAAGGAATAGTCACGATAGAGATGTTCTATACTACAACATTTGCTCAGACGACAGTAAGTGATGGCATTAGAATTAGTGAAGGCTTTCGGAATAATAGAAAAATGAAAATATCCATACTAATAATGATGATAATAATAATAATAATAGTAATAATAACAGATTGTTGCCTCGTCATCTTAGGGGGAAAAAGGAAATAGTTCGGAAAGCGAGAAAGACTCCTATGTTTAGAAAGAGGAAAAGGAGAGGTGATGTACAAATGTATGCGTGTGTGTGACAACCTTTCGTCCGACACTCACTCTTTCCCTGGAGCCTGTAAGAAAGATAAACCAAGTAAATGTGCTCCAGATAAATGAGTGGAAAGGTGTTTGAGAGAGACATATATAATGTAAGAAAAAGAAATAAAGAAATAAAGAAAGATAATAGAAAGAATGAAAGAGAAAGATAAGATATAAAAATTCCTTCGCCGCTCGCCCATTTCACAACACGACTCTTCTCTCGTGAGATACTACCCATGTCCTTCCTCTCGTCCCGCCCATAGGAAACGACCACGCCATGGGATCATCTGAGAGAGAGGAGAGAGAGAGAGAGAGAGAGAGAGAGAGAGAGGGGGGGGGAGAGAGAGAGATATCCATTTATACCTCAACTGCATCAAGATAAAGTACTTTCATATTTTTTATCACCCGTCTTTTCCAATCTCTCTTTTTTTCTTTAATAATCGCAAACTGGGTCTCAATTAGTTATGAAGATCCGGGTATACCTGTTAATCTGACCCGTCACGACCCGTCAGAATTTTTTTTTCTCTCTCTCTCTCTCTTATATATATATATATATATATATATATATATATATATATATATATATATATATATATATATATATATATCTTTCTATATACCTATCTATTTGGGTTCATAACATCGTCGTTGGCTGGATAATTTCTTCCTTACATTTGTTGACGTTGCAAAATAGTTTTTTGAAAGATGCTGGAATTACTTAGACCACAAGCAATATTTACAGAAAATTGTGGCATGACAGGTTATATGAAAGTTTAATTTATCACTTGCTGGTACTAAACTCTTTAAGCAGGAAATGTCAGAGCATAAATTCGTAGTATCAACTAATAAACTAAACTAATAGTCATTAATTAGACGTGATTATATGATGTTACGCTTTTTTGCCAATATTGTGACATAAGAAATATAGTTCAAACATAATTTTGGGGCCAATAAAAGTAGCACTTCCCTTGAAGGACAGAAATAATTATAATCTTCCTGCATAATTAGTTATATTTCCTTCATAGTAAACTCCATCCATCGTTCTGCAGATTGAGTTTTGTTTTTCTGCCCTCTTATCTCGGTATTGGCTCTTGCCTGTCTCCCTGTCATGCAAAATATAGCACAAAAAATCCATGATGAAGTGGAGGGTGCGTCTCGTTACAAATCTCAATCAAATGGTCCGTATTCTGGTTCAACAACAACAAACACATACATACTCCAGTTCATCGTCCCTTAAGAGTTTGTCAATAGGTTTGCGCAAAAAAAGAAAAGTGAAGGCACCTGAGTGCCATAACCCACTATGATGAGGTACATATGAGGAGTCACCACAGGTTTGTAATTAAGGAAATGAGTACCGTGGCATGTATGTATGTATGTACCAAGCAACTCAGCATGTGCTTATTTCCTTTAACCTTGACGCGGATTATCAATATATTGTAACACATCCATGTAGAAAAAAAGAAGAAAAAAAATCAAGAACATTATCCTTATTTAATATACTCATAAAGTGATCTGAAGCCAGTCTGTGCTTCAAAAATATCAACACAGTCTATTTCCTTCTCCATTTGCTGCAAGCACATACATACTAAATCTTGAGAATTTTATTTTTTTGTTCAATCTTTGTCATTTTAAACACAATTCGTTCGTCATTTCTTCACAGTTTCCAGCAGCACCCCCCTCAGCATCGACTAGGCGTCCCTCGGCGGCCACCACACAGGGGGTGGTTGGCCTTGGCGGACGAAAGCATCAGGCAGGGATGTGCATTATTGTATAAAAGATTCAGATCGAGGAAGCATCCCCCCCCACTCTCTCTCTCTCTCTCTCTCTCTCTCTCTCTCTCTCTCTCTCTCTCTCTCTCTCTCTCTCTCTCTCTCTCTCTCTCCCACGTCTCAATGATATTATCGAAATCAGCTTTGGTGCCGTGTTGCAGCGGTGCACTGTGTCTGGTCAGCACAGAAGCAGCGCCGATCACAATGCATTCCTTCTCATGCACGTACCAGTAAAGCCACAATTTAATGGATACCCAAATAACAAACATCTCTATCACCAACCAGTTCAGGGACAAAACATCCTGCATAATCACAACCAAATCGTATATAGTTAACGTTTTTGTGCCTTATGTATCTTCAACAGCTGCTTGTATCCCCTGGTAGTTTTTTTTTTTTATTCTATCCCCTATTCAACCTCGAATGCACTGACGTTTTTTTTCTTCTGTCTAGTAATAATAATATATTTCTGAATATATATTTCTTGCAAGTCTGGTCTGTCGTTTGTTCTTGTAAAGTGTATGTGTTATTGCCCAAAGGTTGATTACACCAACAACCCCACGTCCACACACACACACACATCAATTCATGCACACACACACACACACACACACACACACACACACACACACACACATAGAGAGAGAGAGTGAGAGAGAGCCAGAGATAGAACCAGAATGAGAGAGAGAGAGAGAGAGAGAGAGAGAGAGAGAGAGAGAGAGAGAGAGAGAGAGAGAGAGAGAGAGAGAGAGAGAGAGAGAGAGAGGTGGAGGGGAATGGTAAAAGGAAAGCCAAGGTATTCAAGCTGGTTGATAACGTTTCCTATTCCTCCATGTCTTCTTCTTTCCATTCAATTCTAAATCACATTACTTATTTTACACATATATTGGCTCCTGTTCTTTACTGCCTCATGGGGAAGGGCTTAAAGCAAAAACAAAACAAAAAGATAGTTATACAAAACATGGCGGAGCATATCAGCAAAAGCGTCTAGCAATTTGAAAAAACTATAAATTCATGGTATCTACTAACATAAAAATTTATCTGGCAGATCATCTCATGCGAACAGAGGGCAGGGTGACAAAATGACCACCCAGGGATGATAGAGTGCTAAGGTGGACAATGACAGTTGAGAAAAAAAAGACGAAAAGAGATGTTCTGTCCTTCAGTGTGAACGAGTATTGGCTAACACACACACACACACACACACACACACACACACACACACACACACACACACACACACACACACACACACACACACACACAGGCAACACACACACACATACACACACACACACACAAACACATACACACACACATACACACATACAGACACACAGACAGACACACACACATACACACACACACACACAATCACACACACACAAACACACACACACACAGGTACACAAACACACACAGGTACACAAATACACACACACAAACACACACACACACACACACACACACACACACACACACACACACATACACACACACATACACATTTTTCCACTGTGAAATTCAGGCGGTACTGTCCCCCTTGAGCAAGGGGATGGGGGTGTGTGGTGTGTGAGGTCCCACCATTGCCCAATGCCCAAAGATCGGTAATAATGAGCTCCAAGCTCAAACTGAGAGGGTGAAACTGGCGGTCGCGAGCCAGCTCGCGTGGACAAGACCATGGGTGAATAACACACACACACGTCATAACACAAGCACACACGTCACACCACACCTTTCCCCTCCTGCACCACCACCACCACCACCACCACTAAGGACATCAACTCATGTTTTTGCTGCCTTGTGTCCCTCTCAGCGGCGTGTGCTGGCAACGAGGTCCTCAGCAACATAATAGATTGGACGTAATTAGATAAAAGCAGTGATGAAAGAGGAACGTCGTCTTTGCACACGCGCAAGCAAGCAAGCAAGCAAGCAAGCAAGCACACAACACACACACACACACACACACACACACACACAAGGCCAGGGTCGAGGGTGTGTGTGTGTGTGTGTGTGTGTGTGTGTGTGTGTGTGTGTGTGTGTGTGTGTGTGTGTGTGTGTGTGTGTGTGTGTGTGTGTGTGTGTGTGTGTGTGTGTGTGTGTGTGTGTGTTTAATGATAAAAAAGGAATATTTTGATGTCGGCTTGCTTCATGAAGGACAAAAAAATCACATTCAACATTAGAAAAAATATCACGTGTTGAAAGCATCAATTATGACAACTCAACAAGAATAATAATGAATTATTCCCTTGGGCCTCCAATATGTGGCCCGTTTTGGATGCGACTCCTGTGCTACAATACTATTTATGATCCATCATAGATTATAAAACACGACATGCAATCTAGCTGAAACTTACAATCATGGTACATTGACGAGCAATATATTGCCGTCTTTAAATTCTGAAATTATTGATCAATATTATTTTTTTTCTCTCTCTCTCTCTCTCTCTCTCTCTCTCTCTCTCTCTCTCTCTCTCTCTCTCTCTAGAAATTTTACATAAGTTTGACAAAAACAAGAATATCTTGCTTCCTATGTTTAAACCAACACATTGAGACTTATCTTATCTATAAAATTTTCTCACTGTACATTATGAGGCTTCGAAGCTTGCTGAGCCACCATACTATTAACAAGTTTTTGGAGGCACAAGATTATCGTTCATTTGAAGAAGCATGAAGCTATCGGAAGAGGGCGAAGAATCGTGACGAAGAAACAGAAAATTCTGCGTCAGGCGAGTGTCCGACACAAAGGACATAAGCGGCACAGATCGCCTTGGTTGGCAGGTTAATTGAGATGTCTGCTCTATCAAATAACAAAATAATCAAACAAGAACGTAATGCCGTGGTTGGCTTACCAAAAACTCTTTCATTCATAGAAAATGTCAAAATCTTTCTGAATCAAATTCCTCTCGTGACTTCTGGCATCTAGCTAATAACATCTCTAACAATTTTTCTTCTTCATCTTTCCCTCCTATGCTTTACCCAGATGGCTCCACAGCTGTCTCATCTACTTCTAAAGCTGAACTCTTCGCTCAAACATTTGCTAAAAATTCCATTCTGGCTGATAAAGGGCTTGTTCCTCCTTCTCCTCCACCCTCTGACTTTATTATGGCTGTCATTAAGATCCTTCAGAATGATGTTTTCTTTGCCCTTTCTGGCCTAGATCCTCGGAAGGCTTACGGTCCTGACGGAGTCCCTCCTATTGTTCTCAAAAACTGTGCTTCTGTGCTTGCACCCTGCCTGGTCAAACTTTTCCGTCTTTGTCTATCTACTTCCACCTTTCCTTCTTGCTGGAAGTTTGCTCACATCCAACCTGTTTCTAAGAAGGGTGACCGTTCTAATCCTTCAAACTACCGTCCTATAGCTTTGACTTCCTGCCTTTCTAAAGTTTTTGAATCTATACTTAATAAGAAGATTCTTAAGCATCTATCTGCTCACAATCTTTTATCTGATCGTCAGTACGGTTTCCGTAAAGGGCGATCTACTGGCGATCTTCTAGCTTTCCTAACTGAATCTTGGTCATCCTCCTTTAGGGGTTTCGGTGAAACTTTTGCTGTTGCCCTTGACATATCAAAAGCTTTTGATAGAGTCTGGCACAAATCTTTAATTTCCAAACTACCCTCATTCGGTTTCTATCCTTCTCTCTGTACCTTCATTTTAAGTTTCCTTTCAAACCGTTCTATTGCATCTACTGTAGACGGACATTGTTCTTCTCCTAAATCTATCAGTAGTGGTGTTCCCCAGGGTTCTGTCCTATCACCCACTCTCTTTCTATTATTCATTAATGATCTTCTAAGTCTAACTCAAAGCCCTATCCACTCCTACGCTGATGATTCTACCCTGCATTTTTCAACGTCGTTTATTAGACGTCCAACTCAACAGGAACTAAGTGATTCACGGAGAGATGCCACCGAGCGCCTAACTTCTGATCTTTCTATTATTTCTGATTGGGGCAAAGCAAACCTTGTTTTGTTCAATGCCTCCAAAACCCAATTTCTTCACCTATCTACTCGACAAAACCAACCAGATAACTATCCCCTCTTCTTCAATGACACTCAACTGTCTCCTTCTTCTACAATGAACATTCTAGAACTATCCTTTACTAAAAATCTGAACTGGAAATCTCACATCTCATCTCTTGCTAAAACAGCTTCTAAGAAGTTAGGTGTGCTGTGGCGTCTGCGTACTTTTTTTTCTCCCTCCCAATTGCTTGCTCTCTACAGGGGCCTTATCCGCCAATGTATGGAGTATGTCTCACATGTTTGGGGAGGATCCACTCATACAGCTCTCCTAAACAGGGTTGAGTCAAAAGCTTTTCGTCTCATCAACTCCTCTCCTCTGACTGACTGACTCTTCAATCTTTAAATCACCGCCGCAATGTTGCTTCTCTTGCTCTCTTCTACCGTTATTTTCATGCTCACTGCTCTTCTGAACTTGCTAACTGCATGCCTCCCCCACTCCCGCGGCCTCGCTGCACAAGACTTTCTACTCATTCCCATCCCTATTCTGTCCATCTTCCTAATGCAAGAGTTAATCAGTATCTTTACTCTTTCATCCCTTTCACTGGTAAACTCTGGAACTCTCTTCCTGTTTCTATTTTTCCACTTTCTTATGACTTAAATCTTTTCAAAAGAAGAGTAACAAGACACCTCCCGAACTAAATTGGCCTACCCCTTTTTATTTTATTTTCTTACTGTCTTCTTTATAGGGACTGGCAACTAAGCGGGCTTTGTGTTACCCATTTTTGTTGTGTCCTTGGCCAGTTCCCTGTGATGTAAAAAAAAGAAGAAAAAAAAAAGAGAGAGATCAGCGCTCATACAAGTCTTTCTTTTTTTAGAAATCTCATTAAGACGAAAAAAGATTGCAAATAAATATAATTAATTGTATTTATTGTTTAACTTTATTAACTTCCATCGCATGAAAACCAACATTCTGGTCGTTCTGTCTGTCGTCGGGGCGTAAATGTAAGTTTACCCGTGTTACCAGTTCCTCCAGTTTTTCTTTGAGTGGTTGTAGCTGTTGCCTCGCTTGTCTGTGGAGGCTGAACAAGTCTGAGGCCCCCTCCCTCCCCCCTCCCCTCGGCGTAAACAATAATAATGAACATTAAACTGGATACGTAAGGGAGGGGCTTGGGTTTATTGCTAGTTATCAAAGGGCGTAATGTGCAAGCGAGAGAGCAGCAAACATATGGTTATGTTGTTAACATATACGTGAAAAAGTGCATCAGTAATACAGAGAGACAGATAGACACAAAAAGTCAGTAGCAGAAAAAGAAACACCTACGGCGTGAGCACAAACCGTGTGACACGAACACGATTATATTTTGTACTTCGACTAGTCTTGTGGACAGTAATGGAACCTAGATGCACGAAGACAAGACTGTTGACACTCTGAATTATACAGGGATAGTATTGTATCACAGCTTATGACATAAGTAATGATGCACACTAGACGGCAGAGTGGATAGCACCTGCAAGTGGGGACTCAGTGTTCCCGGTGGCATGAGCCTCTAAATGCAGGCGCCACTATTAAAAAAGAAAAAAAACAAGCCTGCGCTACCACGGGCGAGGACCAACCATACAGCCCTCAAATAAGCCTCCAGGGCCTACCATCCTAACCCTGGAGGTCATACTGCCTACAGGCGCTATAGGCTCTAAAGTAAGAAAAAAATACATATCTTGAAAAGGGCATATGTGCTTCTTCAGCCACACCAGATGCCTCCTTCAAGAAACCCATATATATGTTTAGTATCTAGTGTGCTACAACAGAAATACCTTATTCATCATGGCCTTGGGAAATGTTCTAAGCATCATTAAACATTCCGTTTGCCCTCAAAGCATGCGTGGATCCTTTCAAAACACATCTATTAATTTTTTTGTCTCTGCTCTTGGTATTTGTTGCCTAAAGGAGTATTGAAAAAGCATCGTCCTTCAACAGCCTTATCAACATCCACTATTTGTATCACTAAGGTTATTATAGACTATTAGCAGTGTCTCGACAAGGTTACACCCTATCGTTAAAATACCAGCGTTGATTTTTTACAGTGGATCAGTAATGTAAATGTATCAAAAACTGAATATTTGGTTAGAATCTATACTTGTTCAACATATGATTAATTACAAGAGGACTTTTTTTCCGATTTCTGACTATCCACTCATCCATCGTCTCTCACTGTTCCTCCCGTCAGTGATCAATACCTATGAGGCTCCATCGCTACGTGTCTCGCCTCTCTCCCTCGCCTTGACATTCTGGCCTGGCAAGTGAAGAAAAACTGTTGGAAGTTTCAGATTATTCCTCTGGCTGGACACAGGTGAATGGGCAGGCGAGGGAGCAGTCACATACCTGCACAGATTTTTGAAGGGCAAGAATGGGGAGGGGCAGAGACAGGCAGACAGACTGATGCACAGACAAACAAATTAACAGAGGGAGAGAAAGAGAGAGTAACAAAAAGGAGAGAGAGAGAGAGAGATAGGAGAATGATTTAATGAATGAAAACAAAATGAAGATGTCCTGGTTCTTAACTCAACAAACAAAGACATATAATAATATATAGATATATATATATAATATATATAATATATATAATATATATATATTAAAATATATATAATATATAATATATATAATATAATATATATATATAATATATATATATATATATAATATATATATATATATATATAATATATATATATATATATATATATATATTAATATGATATATATATAATTTTATAATATAATTAATAAATATATATAGATAATAAATATATATATAATATAATATAATATATATATATATATATATATAAATATATATATATAAATATATATATATAATATATATATATATAATAAATAATATTAATAATAATAATAATATATAAATAATATTAAATAATTAATAATATAAATAAATAAAAATATATAAATTAAATATATCATTTATAAAAATATATATATAATTTAATAAATAAAATTAAAAATAATATATATATAAATATATATATAAATAATATATATAATATATATATAAATTTATATTATATATATAAAAAAAATATAATAAATATATATTATAAATAAAATAAAAATAATATATATAAATTTTTTATAAATATATATATAATAATTTTTTAATTATTATATAATATTATTAATATATATATAATTATATTTTTTAAAATAAAATATATATATATATAATAATTTTTTTAAATATAATATATTATATATATAATATATATTTATATAATTTAAAAAAATAATATTAAAATATATAATATAAAAATATAATAATAAAAATATTAATATATATAATATATTATATTAAAAAATATATAATATTTATTTTAAATAAAATATATTCTATATATTATAATATTAAAATATTATATATTATAATTTTTATATATATATATAATTATAAAAATTATATTAGTAATATATATTATATATAAATAAATAATAATTATATATAATATATAAATTATATAATAAAAATATATATTAAATTAATTATATATTTTAAAAAATTAAAATATATTATAATATATATATATATATAATATATATATATATTTTAAATATAATATTATAAAAATAAATATATATATATATATAATATAAAATTTGAAATATTTTAAAAATATAATATATATATATAAAGAATATTTTTATTATAATTTGAATATATATTATATTAATTTTAAATATAAAATTAAATATTATTATAAAAATTATATAATAATATATTATATATAATTATATAATATATATAATTAAATAATATATAAATATATAATTTAAATATAATTATATAATAATATATAATATAAATATATAAATATATATAATAATTATAAAAATATATGAAAATTTTTAAAATTTTATTATATAATATATAATATATAATATAATTATATATATATTTAAAATATAATATATATATATAATATATATAAAATAATATATATTATTATATAATTATTTATATATATAATATAAATTTTTAATATATAATATATAGAATAATATATTATATATATAATAAAAATTTTTTAATTATATATATATATATAATATTTTTTTATATAAAAATTTTTTATTATAATATAAATTTTAAATATTTTTAATTAATATATATAAAAATAATAAAATTTTTTATATTATATAAAAAAAAAAAAAAAAAAAAAAAAAAAAAAAAAAAAAAAAAAAAAAAAAAAAAAAAAAAAAAAAAAAAAATTTTTTTTTTTTTTTTTTTTTTTTTTTTTTTTTTTTTTTTTTTTTTTTTTTTTTTTTTTTTTTTTTTTTTTTTTTTTTTAATATAAAAATATTATAAATATAAAAAAATAAAATTTTTAAAATTTTATATATTAAAAAAAATTATTTTTTCATATATATATTTTTTAAATATATAAAAAAAAAAAATTTAAAATTTATTAAATATATATATATATATATTATTATATTATTTATTAAAAATTTTTAAAAATTTATATTTAATATATATTATAATATAATATATAATATATATATATATAATTTTATAAATATTCTTTTAATTATATATTTTATATATATATATATAATATATAATAATTTATATAATATATTTATTATCAAATTTTTAAAAATTTATTATAAAATTATATATATTATTTATATTATAATAACATATATTATATATTATATATTAATATTATTATTATTTATATATAATTCTATATATTATAATTTTCTTTTAAATATTATATATTATATATTATATATTAATTATTTAAAAAAATATTTTTTAAATATATTATATAATTTTATATATATTTAATCTATATATTATATAATATTTATTTTATATATATTTATTATATATATTTTTATTTATATATTATATATTATATATATATATATTTTTAAAATATATATCTTTTTTTAAAAAACATCTAATATTTTTAATATTATATATTTATATATATATATATATATTATATTATATATATATATTATTAATTATATATTTAATTTATAAAAGGGGAAATAAATGAATATAATATAAATAAAAAATATGAAAATATATATAACAAAATATATTAAGAAATAATTAAATAATAATTAAACATCCTTTATCCCCTAAAAATATGAGCATAACAAATACTAAAAAACTTTGAAGACAACTAATATAAACAACTAATATAAAGGGCATCACTAATACTACATAATAATGAAGAATATTAATTTACTAAATAATAATTAACCATACAAATATAACAAACTATAAAGCTCACTATCTAAAACAAATATGAAACATCACAAACTAAACTAATAATTAAAAAATATAAATAAATAAATATAAGAATATAATAAAAATAACTAATTTTAAGAATATTAATATAAACAAATAATATAAGAAATAAAATTAACATAATAAATGAAAACCAAATAAAACAAAATATGAAGACATCACTAATACTAACACTAACTAATATGAAGACATCACTAATACTAACACTAACTAATATGAAGACATCACTAATACTAACACTAATACTAATACTAATACTAACAGGTGAGTTCCACACTTGTGGATGGCGCCAGTCCATGGGGTGGGGTGCCAGCCCGCCCACCCCGCCACACCAACACTGGTCCATAGCACAACACACGCATGTCGCAACACCAGCACCACTGTTACTTGCAAAGCATATAGAACCTGGGAGCAGCACATTACTTCGACTCCTCCGTGGCAGCCCGGGCAAAAAAATCCGCCACACTCACCACTCCCCATAGTTTTTTAAACAACAGACAGGTACATAAAAGGTGTGCTACGAGCTTTTCACACAACGTCAAGGTCTTCCCGTCTGTTTTCGGGCGAGGTTGTGGTTTACAGATGTGTGTGTGTGTGTGTGTGTGTGTGTGTGTGTGTGTGTGTGTGTGTGTGTGTGTGTGTGTGTGTGTGTGTGTGTGTGTGTGTGTGTGAAATACACACAAAAAGATACATAATTACAGGCCACACAAGTTGTACTGTCGAACCATGGTGGTTTTTGCATCAATTACATCAGGACGTAAACTTATTCACTTCATATGGATGAGATATTCCTCGCTGAATTCCTGCTTCAAAATTATCATTAATTTTTATCTTTGACGAGTTTGTTACGTACACTAATCGCCAGTCTACTGTCCCACTTCTTAATAACATGATAGAAGCTAAGATCTTGAATCTACAATTATCATGCACTACCAGGCAAGGAAATGGCCTGGCTGTGCAGCGATGAAGGTAAGTTCTCTATAAAAGGTTGACCACGAGTATGATTCTTGATTATTGAAGGCAGAGGCAGGTACACTGATTACATTAAGGCACGCGTTTCCCTGGCTGGCGAGAATTTCTGATAGGGGAACGGCTAAGTATTTTGCCACCGGCTATAGAAGTCCTTGAAGGATTTATAAGTTAGGGTCCAACTATATACGTGGCGCGCGCGCGCGCACGCACACACACGCACACACACACACCACACACACACACCACACACACACACACACACACACACACATCTAATTTCGAAAACTTATCTAAGTAATAAATGTTCATCTTGACGTGTTCTACATGATGCAGTAATCGGTTGTTCAAAACACCCCATGGTTGTCGAGAAAATAGAAATTTTGTATAAATGTACGCATATGCTAATTTCTCGGTTATTATTTAAATCAATATTTTTTTGCTTTACGTAAAACGATAGCCCTTGCTCTGCTTCATATTTACATATATATACCTCTTGCACTTATCTGCCTTAGTTTCTTAGCTATTGACAATAACGTGATTAAAAAAAAAAATCAAGGCCCTTGCAAAATTTGCCAAATTTTTTTTTAAATAGATTTGCTTGAAAATTAGTTTCTAGCAGTTTTCGGGCATGCTGAACACTAATCTGGAGTCAGTTTTCAGTGACAATGATTAGAAGTCCTTATTTCAGCTAATGCACAATGTTTGTTGCTGCTTCCAGATGTTGATGCTTCCAGATATTCCTTAAAAATCACAAATTAGACAAAATTTACTAAAAGAGATATAATTTTTTTTTGATAGTTAGATTAATCATAAGTTCAATACAATGATCAGTATTAGTATTAGTATTAGTAATGACAAAACTACATCAGCTTCTACTATCCATGCCTGACTTCTACCTTCAACCATTTTAAAAACCTTTACCAACTCTCTCTCTCTCTCTCTCTCTCTCTGAATAGGACTTGTAAACTAACTAAGAAAGCAAAATAAAAATGTAGATATGGAGACGGGGCCATACGAGTGTAGCTCAGCCCCTGTAAAATACCCCCCCCCCCCCCCCCCCACACCCACACACACACACACACACACACACACACACACACACACACACACACACACACACACACACACACACACACACACACACACACACACACACACACACACACACACAAAACTTCTCGACCTACTTCCAAACCTACTTGTTGCTACGTGCACATGAATCTCAGCGAGCAAAAAGAACGTCTCCATTGAACCCAGGAATCTTATCCCTGGTCGTCCTCCAGGCTGCAGACCGAGCACACTAATTACGTGCATAGTTAGTAATAGTCATCATAGTAAACAAAATCATCGCTCGCTACCATGCAGGTCGCTTATACGTAATTACTGTTGTTGGCATAGTTGTTGTTGATCTTGTATTGCTGTTTGTTGCTGACATTGTTATTGTTAAATGGACAGGTAGGAGAGAGGCCAGTCTGTGTTGTGTGTTGATAACCAGACAGAACGCCAGACTCCAAGGTAGGAGAGAGGCCAGTCTGTGTTGTGTGCTGATAATCAGACAGGACGCCAGACTCCAAGGTAGGAGAGAGGCCAGTCTGTGTTCTGGGTGATAAACAGACAGGACGCCAGACTCCAAGGTAGGAGAGAGGCCAGTCCGTGCTGTGTGCTACATCACAGCCTCACAGGTAGGAGAGAATGGCAGGAGGTAGGAGAATGCCGCGTGACAACAGGATAGTGAGAAATCAAGGCTTCGGGTGTGGGTAAGTGGCAAGATTCTACGGAACGTAAACCCGAACGTGATGATGAAGACACCGAGAGGAGCCGCGTCGGAAGGGCAAGGATGCGGCACAGGTAAACAAACTGCAAGGCTCCAATCCTACGGTACCGAGAGAAATACCCAAAGTTGCGGAAGTGTCAAGCTAGATAGGTGAAGGATGTGGATGGTCCTTATGTGAGGTATGTGATGATTACGGATTCACATTTGATGTGTAATATACCTGAAGCTGTGTACGAGTTCAGGTGGAGAACGATGCAGGTAAACAGCTGAGTTACAACTGCAGTACTTTTTGGTCACGGGGAAGTGTCAAGCTACATAATAGCTTAAAAGAATCAATGAAACACCAGAAATGAATGATAGGTAAACATCAAGTTTTGGATCATACGTGGCGATATGAGAACCGATATGGTTAAAAGGCAGGACAAAGAAGAGAAATTTGATGAACGCGACCTCGTCAGTCACCAATGGAGGTCAAAATCAGTCCTCTAAATGAAGCAGTAGAAGAACTCGGAAGGCAACCCATACCTGATGAAAATATGCTCGGAACCTTGGAAAGCAAAAATGAATAAGCCTCGAGGATAAGATAGTCCATATCAAGATAATGTAATGGAAGTTCGGGAGAATATTGCTGAACTGAAAACTAAGGTGCAAGATGAAGTGAAAGAACACGTTAGTTCATTATATAAGGATGTTTCTATTATGCTGAGGCAAGGAACGTCTGTGATAATATTAAGAATGACAACGAGCCAAATACAGCAGCTTGGGGATGATTGATTTTCAGCAAACACTCACAGATCCAGAGCAAGACTAGATCGCAGCTGATCCTATATAATTCTGTATGGCGTACAGGAGGAGATTCGGACCGGGGTATTGAACTTTCCAAAATCAGAAAGGAAAACAGAAAAGCATGCAGAATGGTGTTTAGGTGAATATAATATAATGGACTGTGATTGGGCTGACGCTGTTATGAGATAGTGATCTAATCCACATCAATAGAATTGGAGAATACATGACTGGTTTGATGACAAAGGTGAGTGCACTAAGAGTCAGGCCCCTACTTGGTGAAAGTAAACAGAGTGGACTGTAAAAGAAAGTATCATGAAAATGGATTTAGGCTAAAGCAAGCAGAATAACGTGGTGTATACGACACGTATAGGTTACGGCACATATCGGACATGACAAAGGAGGAAGCATCACCTGACAAGACACTGATGGGAGGAAGCAAGGAGCCAAAAATGAATCCTGTAAAAGAAAACAGAAAAATTTTATAATAATCAGGGGAATCCTTGTGGACGTCGATACTAAGGTGAAGCAGGAATGCAGATGTTGAACCCTGTGCCAATAGCAGCGTGTCTTGCGTGTGAGTGTATAATGTCGCATAGGATAAAGATAACCAGAAAGGAGGGCCCGCCAGCAACCGCCTCAACAAGGAACTATGGCTGGAGATCGACAAAATACTCAACTGGTAAGGAGACCGAGGAGGCAGACAAAAGACCACAGAACGAGGAGAAAAGACACCGCCCCAGGCGAGAAGATCCCTGACAGTTTGGTATTGTGTACATGTGAGAGTAGTAGGGGTGTTGTAAAATATAGCGGATGTTTGCAAGGAATTGAGTGAATGGAAATTTGAACTAGTTGGTGTGAACTGCTGTGAAACCCATTTAAGATACGAATATGTACGCATGCACTTGATAGGTGAGTATAGAGAATGATTTGGTGAACCAGGTACGAAAAAAACAAGAGATAACTAGGAGGAAGGGCTTGCCTTTCTTCTAGAAAGGAAGGATCAACCTTAAAGTATGAGTGAGAGCGACGTGGGTAACAGTGCGGGTATGTATTGAGGATGTTTCGTGCTGTCAGATGTAGAATGCTATTTGGGTACAGCATCGACAGAAGACAGAAAACAAAAATAAGGTTGTCATACGATTGTGTGTAACATGAACGGTTTGAAAGGTGATAGACAGCGGATAAAGAACATGAATGAAAGTACAACATCTCTGCAGAAGAATTTTTAGAGACCATCTACCTGGATAGATGTGTGATGGTATATGTGGTTGATAAGAATGGCACATTCTGGGTATGCTAGAAGCAAATATAATAAATTGAGAAATGCTTGCTGATATTTATAGATGAGTTGGAAGCTAGAATACCTGAATGGACTGTGGTGCACGATGGGTTCGCGTGAACGTCGGAACTGCAAGGACCAAGAGGTCTGCAATTGACTATGTTGTTGTGAATGGCAAAATGGCGCCAGTGTTGCTCGAATGTGGATAGGAAATATGCAAGATGGAACTAATTTATATTGTGGTCTGATCACAATTGGCTGTCAGTGGACTGTCATGATAGTGAATGTAAAAGTGAGACCAAAAGTAAGGACGGTGAAGAACCATGGAGGTGAGAGATGCAAAATGGGAAGAATTTTTCAGTTGTGTCAAGTGATGTTTATAGTTGTAACGAGTAAAGTCGTACAGGAGGCTAATGAGCTAAATGAGAGACTACACTGAAAATACCTCTGTGATGAGCGCTGCACTGTGAAAAATAGGGTTTATTACGAACAAATGGAAAGAAAGAGATTGAATAAACCATGGTTGTCTGAATGAGGAGATTAGAGAGAGGCAAGAAGAAACGAAAAAGGTTAAACAGGCAATGTAGAAGGGTTAAGAAAAGGAGGCAAGAAAGTGAAGAGGTCGGAGGATGTAATACCAGTAATGCATGGACAGATATTGTGTAAATACAGCAAGCGCGTGACACACAAATCACGAAAGATAAGAATAAATGCAAGTTTGTGTGACACGTGAGTAAAGATTCCATCTCCTGAAAGAGAAAGGAACTTGAATGGTGGCGTGGTACAGATTCATGAGAGGGGAAAAGATGTCTGGTATAGAAATATGTGAAAAGTCTTTTGAAAGGTAGATGCTGAATGTGTAACAGATGAGACAAAATATCACAGAGGTTATAAACAAACTTTTGGTGGAAGACATTGGAGGCGTGGGAGTGGAAATCTTTGACGTAAGACCAGAATGTGTAACGTTGGCAAAAGACAAAGATGCGAAGAGTTGAATGATGGATTTAGCAGGGCATGAATAGAGAGTGTATTCGGAGCAAATGAAGGAAAAGCAGCAGGCCCGATGAAATACATATGAGATGTACAAGAATGTGAGAGGTGATGTGGTGATTTGCAGAATACTGGACCTATTATAACGTGTGTGGTGGAAGAAGAAGAAAGGGTGCCTAGAAGAAAAATGGAATTAAATGTAGAACAGTTGCACTGTTGCTACATAGGGGAGGATACAAGAGTAAGAGTTGGAATTGAAGAATTATAACCGTGTGCAGCTCCAGAATGAATACAATGTAAGGTAAGTTTTAGTGCAGTGTTGAATGAAAGGTTTTGTAAATGGTTGTCGACAGGAGCTATGGTGTGTTAGGTTAGGAGCAAAATGGTTTTCCCTGACCTGCTAGAGAGCAGAGGACAACAATGTTTGTGTTGACAATGTATAATATTTTGAAAAGAATGAAAGTGGATGTGGAAGACACTGTACCATATGGAGTTCTTAGACATCATTGGGTAGAAAGCTATGATCAGAGTAAACAGAGAAATGTTATACAAGGTTTTTGGAAAAGGTTGGGTTGAGTCCAAAAGATAGTGATCATAGTGAGGACATTATTAGGAGGATACCTCAGAAGCAAAAATATTGGCTTGAGGTAATGAACGAAACTACACTGATTGAGGTGAGGAGTGAGAGACGGATGATTAGGCAAAGGATGTACTCCTGTCCCCAACCTTTTTTTAGTCATATTACTGAGGAACTGGCAGTAAGGATGAGGAAGAATGGATGCAGGAGTGGAGGTAAGGAATGACAAAGAAGTTTGTTTACTGTAATGCAGATGATATGGTAGTCTATAGTGGTCGGCCGAGGAACTCCAGAGCCTGTTGATGTGGTGAATGAGGTATGGGGAGACTTTGGGAGTAGATTTAGCAGTGAGAAATTAAGGTGAATGATTAGTTAAATATAACAGAGGAATGACATACACCGCTACATGGAGACTGGGAGAGAATGAATTAGAGCAAACTTGTGAATACAAGTACCTAGGGATGTGCATGAGTTCCAAATGGATGGGGGAAAAGCAAAGGCTGAAAAGATCAGCCGGTCAATCAGGGGGTTGGTCGACTTGGGAGTTTTTGCAAGGATGAGGGCAAGCAAATATATGTTTTAAAGGGAAGTGTGGAAGAGTGTGCTGTCCCAGCATTATGTAGGGTATGGTGTGATTGCATGGAATGAAGTGAATAGATATATTGAAAGTGGGACAGAATAGAGTAGCAAAAATGGCACTGAATGCACCCAGGTATGCAGCGACTGAAGATTTGAGAGTTGACATGGCTGGAGTACATTTAGGGAGGAAAACTTCGAAAGCGACACTTAGGTATAAGATCAGACTGGAAAGGGAAATGGAGGACAAAAGATTGGCAACGAAAAGTTTATTTGTGGAGTAAATTTTAGTAGTAAATGGGGGAAGCGATGCCAAAAATGGTAGATAGAGTGGATTGCGATTTTGGTAGATGTACCAACTGATAGATGAAAGACCGAATGTTGTTGAATGGAAGATGATGAACGGTGATGAAGAAGGCTTTGAGTGGGATGTGAGAAAGTGGAAAATTGAGATCGATAGAGTAATGAAGTATGTGGGGCTGAGTAAGTGGAAGAATGAGATGAAGCAAAAGAAAAAAACTAGAATGTATAAGGAGAAAGAGGCACCAGCGTATGAAAGTGTGTATGGGTGGAACCCTGTGGCGACCTTCGCTTCCAACCAGAACACAGTGTATGGATGTGAATGCAAGAACTACAGATGTCTGAGTCCCGCAGCAAAGTGTGCCAGTTGTGTTTGGGCATGGGGGGAGGGTGAAACGTGGAACATGTGATACTAAATGTGAGAAGTATAGCGGGGAGAGAATGGAAATGATGCGTGTGTTTTTGACTGAAATGGGATGTGACATGAATGAGGTGGTTGAAAGGACAGGAAGAGAATGGATGTTATTGCTGCTGGGACTGTGTGGTGAGACAAGTGGACGGATGATTGAGACAGTGAAAGAATTTTTGGAAAGAATGTGGTATATGAGAAATAGACAATAGACTCTACAGGAGCAGCCGGTTTAAAGGCCAGGCCTATGAAAAAAAGGCCACCTGTAATATCAAGATCAAGATTTGTTGTTACTGTTGTTGTTTTTGTTGTTGTTATTATCGCTGTTATTGTTAGTATTGCTGCTGCTCTTGTTGATGTTATTAATATCACTATTATGATTATTGTTTTCATTATCATTATCATCGTCAATATTATTATCATCGTAGTTAGTTTCATCATTAATATTTTCATTATTATTATTGCTACTATTTATCATTACTATTATTGCTATTGTTGTTGTCACATTGATGCCACTAATCAGTAGTTGCAACGGAATTTAGTAAGAACAGTTGCATTAGCGGCAACAGCACCATCAGTAGCAGCAGCAGTAGCAATAACAGTAGTAGCAGTAGCAGTAGTAGCAGCAGCAGTAGCAATAACAGTAGTAGCAGTAGCAGTAGTAGCAGCATTAAAAGTAAGTATAGTAGTAGACAGATAGAATGTACTCTGCTACTTAGCTTGTTCCTCAATGCCTATGAACTATAAAGCAAGCCTACCCGCATGTCTACCCATAGGCCCTTAGGCAGACAGGCAGACACATTGGTACATGCAAAATGAAAGACAACAATATCACATAAGTAAGTTCGGGCGATGAGGAAAAAATAAATACCAGGAATGTAAGTCGATGAATAGAAAAAAAGCCCAACGCCATGTTTCTGGAGCTACGAACGAGTACAGGCCGAGTTGCTACTTTTTTCCCTACTCACAAACCGGAAAACACTCCCACACTTCTAAATCATCAGCGTAAATCCAGTTTACCAACTATGTTAATGATATGTAGACCGTGTGTACTTCATGCCCAGAGTACCTACACGCGATACCGAGATTGAAGGCTAAGATCATAACAACATCATAAACAACCCCAAGTATACCGAGTGTCTCTGTCACCCTGAAACTTCATGATGAATCTAACAAGAAAATCTACTATATATATATTATATATATAGTATATATATATTATATATCTATATATATATAATATAAGTATGTATATATATATAGTATATATATATATATATAGTATATATATATATATATATATATATAGTATTATGTTATAGTATATATTATATATATATGTATATATTATATATATATAATATAGTATGTATGTATATATAGTAATTTATCATATATATATAGTATCTATTATATATATCTATCTATATTAGTATGTTGTATATAGTAATATATATATATTATATATAGTATACTTATATATATATATATATATATATATTATATATATTATATAGTATATTATATATATGTTATCATGAGTTTCAGGTGACAGAGACACTCGTATACTTGGGTTGTTTATGCAACGTTTTCGCCAAGGCACTTGGCATCATCAGGCTAAACATAGTTAAAATTTAATATATTTGTAATGCTAAAAAGCGAACATCTAAAAAATTAATTCTACAGAAACAATAAAATATTCCTATATTTTCTAAAATTACTAACTAATAAATAAAATATACTTTGTACTTAACGGACCTTGGTGTGTGTGCTGTCTGAGTTGGTAGAGGACTGAATGAACACTGGTTTTGTGGGTGACGTTTCAGCTTGTGTGGGCGATCGAACCGAGAGTCGGGCAATCGAAACAGTGGTAATCATTTGAGTATATGTAGTTGTTGTGAAATGACTTGGTTATAAGATCAGGGGACAAGTGCTTGATGTGTATAGCTTCTAATAATTTAGTGTCACTAGGGTAGTGTGCCTTGGATAGGATACTGAAGTCATTCATAGAAAAAGGGTGATCTAAATCATGTAGTGTGAGCGGATTGCAGATTGCGAAGGTGAAGAAATGGGTCGACCAGTACGTGCAGAAACACCTTTATGCTCATGAAAGCCTAAGGGTTAGATTCCTTGTCGTCTCGCCGACGTATCTAGCGTTACAGCTAGAACATTTGAATTCATAAATTATGTTAGAAATAAGGGCTTTAGGTATAGAGTCTTTATATTGAAATGAGTTCTTAGGGTAAGAGAATTAGTAAAAATAAATTTAAATTTTGAGTTAGGAAGATGTGACTTAAGTAGATCATTGAGTTTTTTTCCGAATGGTGTAACTGAGATGGCCATAAAAGGGAGTTTAACATAGTGTGTGTCTAATATGGGTTCGGGTTCGTTCGACTCTGGTTGAACTTTTTATCTAAGAACTTTGAGATGATTGTTTCAATTAATTTGAGGGGGGTAGCCATTGTTTTGGAAAAAATTGGTAAGGAATTTGATCTCATATATGATCTATATATATAATATATATATATATATATATATATATTATATATATATATTATATAGTATAATATATATAGATGTATATATTATATATATATATATATATAGGTTATATATATATATATATGATATTAATATATATATATATTATATATATATATTATAATATATTATTATTATATAGTATATATATATATATTATATATATAGTATATATATATAATATATATATATAGTATATATA
>JACEEZ010022457.1:292500-317500 GCA_016584305.1 Chionoecetes opilio
TAAATAAGATGCTTCAAGCTTGCTTACAAATTACTTGGATGGTCTTCAGTCTTATATATTTACACACTTAAATATAAACGTTTAATAAACAAACACAAGCAAACACAAAATCAAAACAAAAACACGGACCTGAGCACCACACCCTCAACACGCCACACCCACACCCTACAAATCATGCAGTCGAGTAGTTCAATTACTCATGTGATTAACAATACTGTCTTGCTGTCAGCCAAGTCCTTGATGATAATTAACTTTCATTACCGTGCACACATTCTAGGCGACAAGTTCAGAGCACGCGTGATATCAGTAACAATCACTTATCCAACCCTCCTGACCAATCTGTACACTGATTCATACACACAAAAACCAGGATTGGGAAAAGAGGAAGCAGGTTTGGGAGGGGCCCTGAATGCTCCTCGGCACACATAATATTATACAGGACAAGTGGGAAAGCCGAGGACATATGAAAGTTTTCCCTGCAGGATATATGTGTGTGTGTGTGTGTGTGTGTGTGTGTGTGTGTGTGTGTGTGTGTGTGTGTGTGTGTGTGTGTGTGTGTGTGTGTGTGTGTGTGTGTGTGTGTGTGTGTGTGTGTGTATTCATCTAGTTGTATTCATCTAGTTGTATTCATCTAGTTGTATTCATCTAGTTGTATTTTACAGGGCCAGAGCGACGCTCGTATGGCCCCGTCTCCATATCAACATTTTTATCATTCATCCTTAGTTCTTAGTGTTGGCCGAAGCCATCACCCCGGGAGGCGGGTCACAAACCCCGGCTAACACCCGGTACCCTTTCACTGCTGGGTGGAAAGGGGTTCGGGTTTTAAGAAGACCGCCCGTCTGTCTTCGCTCCGCCCGGGGATCGAACCCGGGACTTCTCGGTTGTGAACCGAGAGTGCTAACCCTTACACACTATGGAGTTCCGAGTGTGTGTGTGTGTGTGTGTGTGTGTGTGTGTGTGTGTGTGTGTGTGTGTGTGTGTGTGTGTGTGTGTGTGTGTGTGTGTGTGTGTGTGTGTGTGTGTGTGTGTGTGTGTGTGTGTGTGTGTGTGTGTGTGTGTACCGTAACTAAGGCAATTATCTTTCTAAACTACATACGAGTATACAGTACAGAATGGTCATCACTAAAGAAATGTGGTAGTAAACTCGAGTGAATGAGCAGAAAAACTGAGAAAGGAATGAATGAATATGTAAAAATAAGGAGGAAATCCGAGGACAGTATAGTAATAAACAAATGACTAGACGAATATAGCACATTCATATATGTCTGTCAACAATCTGGTGAGTAAGATAAGACTGTGAATGAAAGGCGAAACGTACAGAAGTGAGATGAAAGAAATGATGAGAAAAAGACTGCAGGAATCTTCGGTTGGGAAAGAAGAATTTTAGGGCAAGAGATGATTGGATGATAACTTTAAATTGAAGAAATTACTGCGGTCAAAAATCATGCGTTACAGAGGCTGACGGCGCGGAATGTGAGGAGGTCGACTCCACAACACGAGGTGACTAGATCATGGTGACAAGTGACCCGACAAACTAGACGAAAGGCTCCACGGTATCTCACGGGACCCACTCAGAGAAGTATCACTGCTTTCAACGAGATCGAATATAGTACTTATATATGAGCAATGAGCTAGAAAAAGTGCGTTAGATTATAGACTTGTATATCTAAGTGACAGCGCTGAAAAGTTGCAAAATGCTCGTGGAAAGTAACTCACGGAGAAGGTTGTGAACGAACGGTGTATTCTTTGTCGTTGATCCTTCCTGTATTCTTCCTAGCTGTTTGTCTCCGTGACTAACACTAGAGAGTAGGAGTAACAATTACTCTAAACACAAAAATTCGTTCCACTCAAAACACAAACACTCATGCAGGTAACAGTCTTCATTTCAAATCTATGATGAAAAAAAGGCGAATTTCTTCAATAACTAAAGCTTGGAGTCTCCTCAAGAGGGGATTATAAATATTCTCACGTGAGACCAACGCTATAATAATTACTTTCACAGATGTCATGGTAACGCCACCAGCTTTCCCCGCATTAACTTGTTATGTGGGAATTTATGTCACATACATATATTTAATTTGAGGCCTTACCTAATCAAAACCCATCGTCTATCTCATCCCGACACAATACCCCAACTAGTCAACTAACTAGGATACTTATCGGTGGATAGTAGGGTTGAAATCGCTGTAGGCTTTTAATCAATACTGCCTGTCTTGTGATCCGAAGCGGTCAGTCGTGATCGAGGCCGCCCGTGAAGGGCGGAGGCGTTATCGTTATGGGCGTCAGGAGGTTTTCACACCAGTAATTTGACGACGCAGCGAGATATTATCCGTGTTGATTTTAACACGTCCTATTGGTTTAACACTAATATGTACAAAATGAACGTATGTACAAATCTCTTCATTATAATCAGAGAAGAGATGTTAATCCCGTGAGGGCTGGAATGATACTAAAATCTAAACCAGCGGCGGCGACCGGCCGCACAAATCCTACCTACACGTGTCAATCGTCGGTGGCGGCGAGGCACCCCTACCAATACCTGCCACGTATACACGCAGGATAGGAGCAATATTATAACGACGACCAATAGCCAGTCGCTTCAAATTAAGGTGCTAATATAAGGTGCAAATGCTTAATAACCACTGGGAATGCTCATTTATATTAGCCCAGTACTTATCATTTACTTAAATTACCTTATATTAATACCCAATACCATTATAATTATATATATATATATATACATCCCTACGCTCCCCTTGATGAGCGGACAACACATCCCTCACAAGGGGGGGGGGGGGGGGGACAAACCACCACTCTACCAATTATTGAGAGGGTGATTGGTGGATAATTTCCACATGTTATATCTAATTTCCTATCTGTGGATACATTGACTCATATTTTACGTCCCACTACTTTTTAATCACCGAGGCTGTGAATCTAAAGCAGCCTGACAATACTTTTTATTCTGTTCTTTCTTACTCTCTCTTTTAGTAGCTTTAGCTTAAAGTTCTATTACATTCATCTACACAATTATTCTATCAATGAATTTTCCATCATCTGTATAAAATCAATTGTAATCCTCACAGGTTACATATTTGATATAATTTTCTACTAATATCATCAACTATACAATTTTTTTTTACTATTCAACTTTCAAAATACAGTATATCTTGACCCATTTTCTATTCCCAGTAATCTACTTTGGTCTTAACTTTGGCAAATCTTCCTTACCTTCCTCAACTCTGCCTGCCGGGGTAGTTATCACAGTCCACCGTTAAGTAAGGGTGCACTGGGAACCTATACTCGCACATTCACTCACCGGATCAACAGGGCGAGGAAGTGTATGTTATAAAGAGCAGCCGGTGCAGCACTCTGATGGCATTCCTGACCCACATACCAAACATTCCTGAGCTTTAAATTTGCTTACTTTACATTTTTTTTTTTCTTATTCTGTCCAACTTTTCTCTTCAATTGTCTTCTTTTGATCACAATCTCACCTCTATATTCCATTCTGTTGTTACTTTGGCGTCTCTGGATCCACCAAAAAGGAACTAAAATCATGTCTCTGCCAAGTGGGAAGACCTGCCGTTGTAATGTTCTTATTTCTGAAAGCATGACAACCACCTCCCTCAAAGTCAGACACCTATCAGTGCTCAACGCATAACGGAGGTCACTATCACTGACATACATTCCACGCACTTTCTGCAATCTTATAGCTCGTAAGCCTTCGTTTAAGTAGATTATTCTCACGCTATCTGAACTAGAGAAGCAGCTTATAGAAGCCGTTGCCAACCATCACTTGTAACTCAATCCATCACTAAAAAGCTTAACTGATAGTTTTGGAAGCGTGCAAAGACCTGATTTAGGACAGGTCTTCAATGTATGTAGTAAAAGGGGCACCGACCCTACCATAAAGATAAATTGATTTCACAAGTGGTTTTATTCGTGAAAAATTTTAGGCATCTGAAAAAAATAACTTCTCCATCCTACTACAAAAAAGGGCATGTGCTGAGCTCCCCAAGCACTCCCCACTCTGCACAATCTTGGATCGCTTCATGTCTCACCTCTTACTAAACCGAGTTCCAAAAAATTCGGCATTCTATAATCTATATAGGCAGTCAATTCTCCCTCTCTTATTTGCCGGGCTTATATAAGGGACTCGTCCAATCGTCCATCCATGCATGGAGAACCTTCTCATGAATAGGAGCTTCCATTTGCAAACCACTTTTAAACATGATGGAACAGATTAGATTTTCCGTAATATACTTACCAATTTTTTGATTTGTTTGGAAACTAAAGCTCGTTTACCATCATATAGCACTTTAAGTTTCATTGATGCTGATAATTCCTTCTCATGGGGAATGATTACTAGCTTAAAAGGAATGTAAAATTAGTGGTACACAGTTTTCGAATACAAAAAACAAACAAAAAAGTCAGTCAACACCCTCCAAGGTTGGTCTCGAGTCTCGGGGAAGGAGTCAGCGGAGCGTTGCTGTCGAGGACTCCAATTCACTTTCCGGCCATTGTTCGTGCCTTGCTGAATGAGCACTTTCGTGTTCATCAGGAGTTCAGCTTTCACCAAGTGTCTCTCTACCCCAAGAGAAGCACGATCAAAAATATGAATTTCAAAACTACAATTATCAAAGCTTATACTTGGTGTGCACCCCGAAAAAATGTTTTAGTACATATGAGCTGAACCGGAAAACAGTTATGAACATCTCATTTGTATAAATCAAGTTTCTCCGACGGGAATAACAATACTTCTGAGAAAGTTATAAACGAAGTGATTTAGATTTATTGTATCTATTAAAGAAGCCAACTTTTTTCATAAATTTTCATAAAAAAATTGTGAGAATATATATTCCTCGTGTGGTGTTTGCTTTGCACCACAGACTTACATAACGATAAACACTTCTCGCCATAATGGTTCACATGATGATGACATTAGACTTGGGATGAGCTGCCTTTGCGAAGTTTCATGTAAAGACTTTTTATGTAATACATTTCGTTCAATTAATGCTAATCATGACACAATGATTATGCAAGAAGAATACAAATGCTGATACACTTATTTGTATCATGCTCGTCATGAAATTGAGCAATCCACTTTCGAACGTGGTTAAGAAACAATGGTATCCGCTGCGTGCGTATGGTTGACGTTCTAAGTCGCAATGGCTGATCGTCTTAACTATAGACTATACTTAACTATAGACAAAGATTATTTTTTTAAAGCGTGGATTATTTCACAAGCGTGGCTAGATGCACAAATGGTCTCAAGGTTTTAGTATTTATACTCGGTAGTAACTCAAGGGACTACGTCAGGTAAATTGTATGTTATTGACACAACTTTAATGTCTAATGTCAGTTGATAGGTTTGTGGGTCGAAATGTCAGTCTATTCACAACATCAAGAATCATCTGTTCAGACTTTCCTGATAGGTAAATCAGACTATCTACTTACTTGAAACATTGCTTATTGCACATTGATCATTGATTGAAGTGTCACCAAATAATACTTCAACGAATGAGCTTGACAATATTCATTAAGAGACAGCTCTCAAGCTCGAAGTAGTTGGATGAGGCCACAAACAGGCTTCGTGGTGACCCAAACAGACCCTCTGAACCTCTGGTCAATAAATTCACACTTGCTTCACCATGACCTCTGAATAATATATGACAAGGTACTACAACCTTAGGTACTTACAAATATATAAAAAAAAACCTCCAAAGACAGGGTTTAGTGAAGACGTCAGAATCCTTCCAAGTGAGAGAAGTGACACAATAGTTACTGATTATGACATAAACTGGTGTTCAAGATAACAAAATACATCCACCTAAATAACAAGCCATGAAAGTCTGACTCTGTATGTTTTCAATGAGGAAGCAGATTGATACCTTCCTGTATCTCTGCAATGATAAACAGGTCAACAACCGACACTGAAAAAAAAATAACGTGGAAAAACCGGTTTCCTCTATTGACTATTAGGAACTGTTTCTTCATCTCATTGTGTATTCTTGAGAATGGCGTGATACCCAAGGCCGAGGAATGGAATGAAGCTGTCGAGTCATACAGGAAGTACGTGCAATCATACCACTAATGGCGTCAGCGACCTCATAGTAATACTGTAAACCTGTTCAGAAACCTCAGTTTTCGGATCCAAAGCTGCTAAAAAATGAGTAAAATATTCACACAAGTCAATATACAAGTTTTCAGGAACCACAAGCAGAAGGGTTCATGATCGTCATATCACTGCCGGTCTTGAATCCAGTTAACATCCGGTAGGTGTATCTTGCAGGTTCTTGGGGCCTCCTAAGCCTCTCACGGGTCATCGACTGTCATGGGAACTAAGGAGGCTGAAGACTGAGACGAGACCCAGGCAGGCACAGAGGAAGTATCACTTGCTGGTGACTTTGTAGTGATCATATTGCCGGTCTCATAGGAAAGCTAATTCGTGTGTACTACCTGAGAATTACGTGTACACTAATTATATTCGTAAATGACTTTCATATAATCTTTTCATCGGGTCGTGTTTGTTAAAAAATAAATTCAAGTGAAAAAAATTGCATGCAAACATGGGGACACCCGCAAAGCTCTTGTGAGAACCATATCAATCAGTCTCTTCCCCTGTCTTAGAGTAGGGAGTGTCTCTAATAAAATGCGCTAGGACAAGAAAATTGCAACAATTCTCAGCCTCTGCCATTAATGACGATAATGCTCGTATAAAACCGAGAAGTTGAGAAAGTCAGTTCGGTCGTGACGCTGCAATATAAAATGAATCTTTATATTATTCAACTTCACTTTAATAGCCTTGATGATAAAGTTGACCATTCACTCAGCCTTCACTTTCATAAGTAGCACCAACTTAATGCACTTACTGACACTAATGAATGGAGAAATATCAAAACAAGTGTAATACAGAGAGAGATGTTCACCATTACAAGAACACAGGAGACACACAGGAGAGAACACAGGAGGACACACACACACACACACACACACACACACACACACACACACACACACACACACACACACACACACACACAGACGGTTTTCCTTGGTGGCCTTGTGTCTGATAGAAAAAAATAAGTGAGAAAAGTCTAATTAAGGCTTGTGGGCAGCTAAGAGGCCCCGGCATCCCCTGATACTCCCCTCAAACCCTGTAATTTAGAATGACTGAGGCATGTCACAAGGCCGAAAGGGAATATACAAACACAGAAAAAGAGGAAAGAAAATACACAGGAAGCTGGTATATGATAAAATAGAGTAAAATCAGTGATGGGGAAAATATTTGCTCAAGAAATCAGTAATTTTTGAAAGGTTATTGTTTTTCTTTCATTTTTTTGTTTCTGTTTTTCGTACATTTCCTTGGGATATTTCTGCCATTTTCCTGTTCGCTTGTGTTGTGTGAGGCAAACAAACTCAACACTTCACAACTACAACCATCGCCGCCATCGCTATCACCATCACCACTACACCATCCCCACCCCCAACACTACACCAACACATACCCCCCCCCTCCACCATCATCAACAAATACCACACCAACACATACCCCCACCACCACCACTACACCATCCCCACCCCCAACACTACACCAACACATACCCCCCCCCACCACCACCACCACTACACAACACATACCACCACCCCCCACCACCACACCAACACATACCCCCACCCCCCACCACCACACCAACACCACTACACAACACATACCCCCACCACCACCACTACACCAACACATACCACCACCCCCCACCACCACACCAACACCACCCCCACCACCACCACCACTACACAACACATACCACCACCACCACCACAACCACAAAGCTCAAAAACTTGTTAAAGAGAAGTAACATTATCTCGTTTTCCAGCAGCCTTGCGACAAGGTCCTCTCACAACAGAGATAATAATCACGATGGTTTTTTTCCCTTTTCAAGCAGTGTGTGTTGTCGAGCACGTGTGTGGCTGCCAGGATAATGCAGCATAATTTTTCCCTTCTCTCTAGAATTCATTTATATTCATTTATTTCCTTCTTCAATATTAATATTCACAACACGAGCAATGAACAATGAGGAATTTATGAACAAAAAACAAAAACACAAACAATTAATGAACACAGAGGAAGCCTAACACGTATGCGTCCTGTACAGTAAGACGGATGATACATTGTGCGGCTGTGTGTACTGTACGTACCACGAAACACACTCACGTAAGTATGTCAAGAAGTACAGGAGAGAAAAATAGATGTGGGATCGAGCAGCAGAGAGTAACACAGGCAGGCACACCTCCATTACCCCGTGTGTGTGTGTGTGTGTGTGTGTGTGTGTGTGTGTGTGTGTGTGTGTGTGTGTGTGTGTGTGTGTGTGTGTGTGTATGTGTGTGTGTGTGTGTGTGTGTGTGTGTGTGTGTGTGTGTGTGTGTGTGTGTGTGTGGGTGTGTGTGTGTGTGTGTGTGTGTGTGTGTGTGTGTGTGTGTGTGTGTGTGTGTGTGTGTGTGTGTGTGTGTGTGTGTGTGTGTGTGTGTGTGCGAGCGCGCATGTGCATGTTCGGTCAATCAAATTCATATATTCTTACGTCTATCTAATCACTAATATGAACAAGACAATTGAAAAATAACTTAACGATAATTTCAGTCCTCCATGTTTTTGTACAGATCTAGCTACGGTGACCTGCCAAAAAAAGCTATAAGGGTTGGTGCGTTTCCCTGTCGTTTAGCTTTCATGTGACAATCAGGCTGCAATATTCCTCCGAGCACTGTCTACGAACATGTAACCTAAGCTTCTGTTGACTAAAACCAACATTACTGTCCTGATGGAGGTAATTTTCTGGTATGAAGATGGCGGTCTTGAAGGAGGAAAAGGAAGAGAATGAGGAGGGAGAGAGGGAGGAGGGAGAGAGGGAGGAGGGAAGGAGGGAGAGAGGGAGGAGGGAAGGAGGGAGAGAGGGAGGAGGGAAGGAGGGAGAGAGGGAGGAGGGAAGGAGGGAGAGAGGGAGGAGGGAAGGAGGGAGAGAGGGAGGAGGGAAGGAGGGAGGGAAGGAGGAGGGAAGGAGGGAGAGAGGGAGGAGGGAAGGAGGGAGAGAGGGAGGAGGGAAGGAGGGAGAGAGGGAGGAGGGAAGGAGGGAGAGAGGGAGGAGGGAAGGAGGGAGAGAGGGAGGAGGGAAGGAGGGAGAGAGGGAGGAGGGAAGGAGGGAGGGAAGGAGGGAGCGAGAGAGGAATGAGTAGGGGGAGGAGGAGGAAGCAGAGAAAAATGTCATCTAAAACACACTACGTATTACGGGAATGATAAAAAGGACATATCAACTTCAAATAAAATTATTAACAATGAGTTACTTCATAATACAAGCCTGCATTATGTGTCGATGCAAAGACTACTCTATACTGGACTTGCTACTCGTGCCCCGCGCCAACCCGCCCATGACCAGTGGAGGCCAGTTTTGCGATTCCTGCCATTTTAGAACATCACCCCTATTTCCCTTCCTAAGGTTTATCAGTATATATGATATACCGTTATCTTTGTAAATGTTTGTTCTATAATATTATCAAATAAAAAACAGTAAAATACACTAAAGAAATGCCATTATGAGAGAGTGAAGAAATATGCATGACCTCAATATATACTTAAACTCTTCGCCATTTAACATTTTGCGAGAAAACATTTTAGATGCTAGCGATAGAAAGAAGCAGATTTTCATTAGCTTTCCATTGATATATTTCGTTTTCTGATAAATGAATTACCACCATGCCTAAATTAGCGTTAACTAAAAAAATAACATCATCAATCGTATCGGCAAGTAAAAAAGTGTTCCATGAATACAGTAGACTATGGCATATCAGTATAAATGATACACTGTTATCTTCGTGAATGTTTGTTCTATAATATTATCAAATAAAAAACTGTAAAATACACTAAAGAATTTCCATTATGAGACTCTGAAGAAATATGCATGAACTTATATTCACTTAAACTCATCGCAATTTGATATTTTTGCGTGTAGACTTTTTACATGCAACATATCAATAGAAGCGGAATTTAATTAGCTTTCCATTGCTATATTTCATTTTCTGATAAATGAATTAGAACCATGCATAAATTAGCGTTAACTAAATAAATAACATCATCCATCGGGTAATTATCCCGATAGATGATGTTATTTTTTTAGTTAACGCTAATTTATGCATGGTTATGATTCATTTATCAGAAAACGAAATATAGCAATGGAAAGCTAATGAAAATCCGCTTCTTTCTATCGCTAGCATCTAAAATGTTTTCTCGCAAAATATTAAATGGCGATGAGTTCAAGTGAATATTAAGTTCATGCATATTTCTTAACTCTCTCATAATGGCATTTTTTTATTGCATTATACTGTTTTTTATTTGATAATATTATAGAACAAACATTTACGAAGATAACGGTATATCATATATACTGATAAACCATAGGAAGGGAAAAGGGAGTGATGTTCTAAAATGGCAGGAATCGCAAAACTGGCCTCCACTGGAAATAGCCCAAAATGAGTAGCAAGTCCAGTATAGAGTAGTCTTTGGTCGATGCAATCAAAATGTGAATAGTAGCTTGTGTGTGTGTGTGTGTGTGTGTGTGTGTGTGTGTGTGTGTGTGTGTGTGTGTGTGTGTGTGTGTGTGTGTGTGTGTGTGTGTATATATATGCGTGTGTGTGTGTGTGTGGTGTGTGTGTGTGTGTGTGTGTGTGTGTGTGTGTGTGTGTGTATGTGTGTGTGTGTGTGTGTTAGGAGGGGTAGGCTGGGTGCGGCAGGTTCAATGCCTGACACACTTCTCACTCGAGTCATTCACCGCCACTACACTCACTTCCTCCCCTCCTCTCCTCCTCCTCCTCCACCTCCTCCTCCTCCTCCTCCTCCAACTCCTCCTCCTCTTCCTCCACTCCGCCTCCCGCCCGTGCTCCCTACCCACCCCCACCACCCCCACCACCACCACCCCCACCACCACCACCACCACCACCACCCCCACCACCACCACCACCACCACTCACAGTCTCCCTGTAACCAGTAATACAGTCTTACTCGCTCCTCTCTCCCTGAAACCTCTTCCCACTCACAACAATTCCTTCCTCTTTCATTACACGTTCATCACTTCTTCCTCCCTATGCATTTCATCAACATCATCACATCACCTTCACCACTGCATTCCTTTGGGTCATTCCACTGTTCATGAGTCACCATCAAAACAAAAGTAATACAGTGATACATTCCAAAATTTTTGTTCATTCAAACTTCTGTTCTTGGTTTCAGATTTTCATTCATTTTAATTGGGTTTACTTTTTTTTCTTTCCTCGAGCATAAAAGTCCTTGTCCGTCTGTGTGCCTGTCAGTCTAGGGGTCAGTACTCCCTGTGTTATTCTGAGCTATATTAAATTTTAACAACAGGAATTATTAACCGTTTAACTTTTAGCTATTGTTTTCTATTGCCCTCATTTATTCTCCTTCCTAATTCTTATTGTCTTCTTTTAATCAATATATGTTTTATGAAATTCTCTCTCTCTCTCTCTCTCTCTCTTTCTCTCTCTCTCTCTCTCTCTCTCTCTCTCTCTCTCTCTCTCTCTCTCTCTCTCTCTCTCTCTCTCTCTCTCTCTCTCTCTCTCTCTCTCTCTCTCTCTCTCTCTCTCTCTCTCGTAGCAGCGGCAGTATAGCAGGAGAGTCACCGGTTTGTTAAAAAGAAAATGGATGGTGAATTATCATCTGTTTGTCCGACAATGAGCGGTCGTTGCCACTTTGTTCTCTTCCTCCTTCACCTCCACCACCACCACCACCACCACCACCACCACCATCACTACTGCCTCAACCTTCCCCTCCTCCTTCTCTTTTCTTCCCTCCCATCCTCCACTTTCATTCCTTTTCCAGTTTGTTCTATTTTTTCCTCCGTCTCCTTCTAGTCTCTTTCTCTCTCTCCTCCTTTGCCTCTTCCTGTTGACTGTCATTCCCACTACTAATCGTGACTTTCTCCTCTTTGCAACTTTCAGGTGTCATCTCTGTCTTATCAACTCTCCGTCATCACTTCCGTTCTTATTTTTATTTAGATGTAATTCACTTCATGCTACGTTTCTGAACACAACAATTAGGTGAATTAAATTAATGAACACATCAATTAACACCAATTAAAACTAAATACAATTGTACGAATACCCTAACCACCACCACCAAAAACAACAACAATAATAACAACACACAAAACCACTAAGTAAATCACAAGATAAACACTTCTTTTTACCTTCACTTTCAGCCATAGTTTTTACGTTTTCTTTTCTTACATTTCTATTTTTTTTTTTCTCTCTCTCTCTCTCTCTCTCTCTCTCTCTCTCTCTCTCTCTCTCTCTCTCTCTCTCTCTCTCTCTCTCTCTCTCTCTCTCTCTCTCTCTCTCTCTTTCTAACGATTGAAGCGTGACGTGGGGGTGATGAGAGGGGCTGTAAGAGTAGGAGGGGGTGAGGAGGTGAGGGGAACAGAAGAAGGGAGGGAGGGAGGGGGTGAGGGGAACAGAAGGAGGGGGTGAGGGGAGGGAGGAAGGGGAGAGAGTCATAACGAACGCGGGGTGCCTACAACACCTCCCTAGGCACTGAGGTCACCTTGAAAGACGAAATATTTCACTCAGCAACAAAACGTTTTCTGTTCGTTTTTTCGTTTCAAAAACCATTTCATTTACATTAACGTCTTCAAGTCACATTATTATACTCGTATGCTACTGGAAGACTTATCGTTCTGGGCAAATATTGAATTATGTACACTGTTATATAACATGCATGCATATTTACAGCATGAACTGTAAACCATAACATTTATCTTCACTTCAGGAAAAATGGACAAAGGGTAAGACATTCAACTCCACATATTTCAACAGCATACACATCATCATCATCATAATCAACAAAGCCAGGCCGCCGCACTCGAAAGGCAAGCCATCATGGGAGTCTAACAGGGAGGCAACATAACAAATGAGAACCCAGCAACCTTTCACCACTTACGGGACGGCAGCTGGTTATCCACGCTGCTGATCGTAATAAAGACGAGACAATGAACGCTTTGCTTTCTCTTACAAGCATCGACCTTCCTCATACTCTTTTGTAGCACAGCTTGAAGGAAAAAATAAAGAGCCGAGAATATTTGTACAGTCACCCCCAGGGAAGTGTGCGGCTGAGAAGACGAAGAAGGAAGAGGGAAGAGAAGGGAAGGAGGGGGTGTAGAGGGAAGAGAGGGGAAGGAGGGAAGGAGGGGGGGTGTCACCTGGCCTCAGCATAGACTTCCGCCTGCCGCTGTCATAAGACGAGAACCTTTGTTTACAAGGGGACGTCTGATTGCCCCCCCTCGCGCTGCTCCGATGCCAGTGAAAGCTAAAGAAAATTGCTACCGTCAACAAGGAAAATTGCGGTGAGACGTGATTACGCCGGAGAAAAATGTTGGGTTTGTCAACGGCCGCTGAGTTTTGTTCCCTCCGTGTTTATGGACCCTGAGTGTTGCGTGGACCCTCGGGAAGCTGAGCTGGGTCTTTTTGCAGCCACAGTGAACATAAATTGGCGGAAGGACTCACAAAGACACACACACACAAAAAAGATATAAGTATGAAAATCTGGTATCAAAAGACGGGATATTACGAGGTTGACTCATTCCTATAAATAAAGAAATAGATAAATTCACACACACACACACACACACACACACACAACACACACACACACACACAACACACACACAACACATAAAGCAGACGTTCTCCTCGCTGGTTGTCCTTCACCTAGCTAAGCCATCCTCACTTTCTCTGTCTTGACCTATCCATCCATAGGTTCAGCAACATTAATGATAGGATGAAAGTGAGCTAGACTATGTGATGAAAAAACTAATACATGGTAAATATCATTGTAAATAGTATTGTAAATGAAATTGTAAATATATCTTCATGTCTTTTCTTCCGCTTAAGTATTCATCACCGCGCCTCCCTCCACCTCTTTCTCTCAGCCACTCTTATAGTTCATTACCCCAATACATGCTCAGGTGACCCCGCTACTCACACACACACACACACACACACTCTCTCTTCTCTCTCTCTCTCTTCTCTCTCTCTTCTCTCTCTCTCTCTCTCTCTCTCTCTCTCTCTCTCTCTCTCTCTCTCTCTCTCTCTCTCTCTCTCTCTCTCTCTCTCTCTCTCTCTCTCTCTCTCTCTCTCACACACACACACATTCCAGATGAGGTGCAACTATCTCTCATACTCGTCGTCTTAGTCATTCTCTCTCTCTCTCTCTCTCCTCTCTCTCTCTCTCTCTCTCTCTCTCTCTCTCTCTCTCTCTCTCTCCTCTCTCTCTCTCTCTCTCTCTCTCTCTCTCTCTCTCTCTCTCACACATACATCCCTCAGTGCCACACCCATCTCGTCGGCGGATTATCTAACACGCTTAACACATCTAACATTCCCGTGAGAGTATTTTAGATATTTTTAGCCTTCCCTCTGGGCTTATTGATGCATTAGTCGTCAATGAGCGGCTTTATCTTAGGTCGAGGGGCTTTATCTCAGCTCTATCTAGCCGTGGAGAGGAGCGGTGATGGCGAGGCTGGGCTGTGTTGGGACGAGCCGCCCTGCAGTGACTCCAAGGTTCAATGTACAGCAGAGTTCGTGCACCACCACAACGCACCTCCCCTGAGTCCCCTCCTTCTGCCTTCCCCTTACTCCCTCCCCGTCCCCTTCCCCTTACTCCCTCTCTCCCTCCCGCCCTTCCTCCTCTCCCTCTCTCTCGCGGGTTCCCCTTCCTCCTCCTTCTCCTCCTACTACTTCATCTCCTTTTCTTCTCATTCTTATTTTTGCTATTAATTTTCATCATTATTATCATTATTCTCTTCTTCTATTTCCTCATCTTCTTTTCGCTTTCCTCCATCTTCTCTTACTCATCATTCTTCTCCTCTTCCTCCTCTTCTTCTTTTTCTTCTTCTATCTTTATCAACTTTTCTTCCTCTTCCTACATATGTTTTTACTTTCATATATAACGATTTTTCATCCATTTCCATAACGCATCCTTTCTATCTCTCATAACTTTATTTACTCCAGACAACATTTCTCTCACCTTTCCTCAACACATGGCCTTCACTCCTCCCTCACCTCTCATTACCTTCTCCCTTTTCCTCTCTCCTCTCCCGTCCCCTCCCATCGTTACCCCTCACTCTCCATTTCTTCCCCTTCACTCTCTTTCTTCAACTTCTTCCCTCTCGTCCTACATCTCCGCGCGCCGCTCAACGCCTGACCTCTGCCGGGACTTCACCTTCGCCCTCCGATGCTCCGCGCGGTGAATGAATGGAGGCAGAATAACGCTGCTTTCCGCCCGCCGCCGCGCTTTAGCCTCACGTGGGCGCACACATTCAAAGACTAATGGATAATGTACAATGTATAATGGTACATGGATACAAGACAATACGACACAATAATGTATATGGTTCATTTCAAAGCCTTAGAAATAATCTCACATCAGAGGAAAGTAAAATGTGAATTAATTTTCAGCCACGGGATCTGATTTTGACTGGAGATGTGCACGAATTATTATACCTGTAAAGGCACACACACACACACACACACACACACACACACACACACACACACACACACACACACACACACACACACACACACACGTACACATGCACACAATACTTCATTGGAGACCTGAAATTTGGCCTCATTTGGAAAAAATCAAGGTTTATGAAATTCAGGTCCTGGACACGGAGACAGGGGGCGTGAGGGGGAGGAGAGGAGGAATGGCGTATGTGTGGGTACAGGTCATGTCTTGTACCGCGTGCTAGAGGAAGGAGAGAGAGAAGCCACACAGGTTACCATGGATGGACGCCTAGTCCGTTCATCCACTCCTGTTATACATAAGAACATAAGGAAGCTACAAGAAGCCGCGAGACCTACACGAGGTAGTTCCTGTTACTTAACACTACCTACATCCACCTTTCATCCCCATCCATGAAATTATCTAGCCTCCTTTTAAAGCTCCCTAATGACTCCGCACTAACTACCTGATGCCTGAGTCCATTCCAATCATTTACCAATCAATCTATTTGTGAACCAGTTTTTCCCTATCTCCTTTTTAAATCTACGCTTTTCCAGTTTGAATCCGTTACTTCTTGTTCTACCCTGATTACTATTACTTATAGCCGTAAGAACTTTTCCTACATCTCCTTTATTGTGTTATATATTATAGTGAAAAAATATACTCAGGTGATCTGAATGACAACACAAGAAAGAGTAACGGAACTAAGGCCGATGGAAATAGATGGAGGGATTAGATTTAAAATTTTGACTTTGGTAAAAAGGGACACACGAGCAAAAGACAGATGATGGGTCTATGTAAGAGATGCCTTTGTTCTGGAGTGTTGACAATAGCTACTCAAGTCAATAGCATCGTGAGGGGACATCGTAAATCTTGCCTAGGAGTTGGTGGGAACGCGATTTGACGTGATGAGAAGTAAAAAACCAAGCATTATGGAAAGCTTGAAAAATTCTGCATTACCTCGCAAACCAAACAAATTAAAAAAAGGAAATGCTTCTCTCATGACAAAGGAACACGAGCAATGCAGAGAAGCCATAAGGAGGATGAGGACTGGGGAATATATGAGGATGGTGATTGTGATGGAAGTGGTGGTGGCGTTTTTTTCCTGGTAGTAATAGTGAAAGGGATGAGTTGAGGGATTCTGTCATGGATCCTTTATGCTGGGAATTGTATGGCGTGGGTGGCAGCAGTGACGGCGAAGGGTCTGCATCGGTTGTATGACATTGACGGAGGGAATGAGAAAATAAAAATATAGGTATTCTTGAAAAGTGCACGTAGGAGGAAGAGAAAATAAAGGAGGAAGAGGAAGAAGAATATCACAAGACACAGAAACACAGAATATGGGTAACAAAGAATTTCTTGGGTAAAACCAAACTTGCTTGCTTCAAAAGACATCTCTGTTGTCCAGCCTACTACATATACATTAGACAGACACAGTTTATGCCTTCATCTACACTGAACATACTAAACCTACGTATCCTTCACTACGAATTCAAATTGGATGTTTCAAAACTCGAATCCAAATTAATGAAGTTATGTGCTTTGTATTGTCACCGTGATTTCTTCTTCGGTCCCAAATGCTGCCTCCATGTAGGGGCCTTATCCATCCCTGCATGGAGTATATTTTTCAAGTGTGGGAGATAAATAAATTAATTTCCCTCGATTAATTGAAACCCTCAGTCCCTAGTCCGTCACGACAAGCTTATATAGGTATGCTACCTCGCTATTTTTTCACACTTATTCTTGTTCTAAATCTAAGTCCTCCATCCCCCCCACCTCCCGACAATATTGCACTCTACTTACTCTCATCCTATTTCGGCACATTTTACAAAATAAATATAAAAAGATGCCATCAGCATGTCCATCATCTTGAAAATTTTATCAGAGATCCTTAAATGAATTCATAGTTTCCTCGCTTTCACACTTCCTTCAGCAAATAACTTGCTTAAGTAGGTAACAACATTACAGAAAAAATCCTGCTGACGTCCCTTCACTTTGAATAACATGCCCTGGCTCTGGTCGTCGCGGTGACAATTACACAAATACTCGGAATTATCGATGTTCTCAAAATAAGATAACTTCCCAGATTCGACCCATATTTCTACGTAGTGATCTCATCTCTCAGAAACGCAGAGTGGAAACTTTTTAACTTTCCTCGTTATCATCTCTAAGAAACTCAGGGAAAATGTTCCGACTTTCCTGGTTAGTGATTCAGTTTGAATACTAAAGTAATTTATCTTGTGAAGCATCATTATACTCTCTTGAATAATTCATTGCGCGTTTGGGGCTTGATCACTAGTTAATTTGGGATGTGAGGTGGTAGCAGGAGAGTAGGGCTTACATATATACATACATACATACAATCTTGGCGTCACCCTCGACCATTTCCTCCCTCGCTATGTACTACCTGCAGTGACTGACCCATCAAGATGCTCCTTATTCGGAAGACGAGGCCTATTCGCTGACAAGGCCCACGTAGGCTTAGCTATGCAGGTAGATTGAGCATTCTAGGCGGTGACCGGTGACTGTTTTATGCGTTCATTAAATACGATTTATCTCAAGTAAGGCGAGGCACTGGCGCTCCATACCCTAAGTCCAATGCGTTGGGACCCCGTGCCTGCAGCGGCGAGATGTGTTGCTTGACGTGAACAAGGCGACGCTAGATCAGAGATACGGGTTATGCACTTAAGCCTAACGAGAGAGAAAAAGAGAGAGATAAAGAGAGAGAGTGAGAGAGAGAGAGAGAGAGAGAGAGAGAGAGAGAGAGAGAGAAGAGAGAGAGAGAGAGAGAGAGAAGAGAGAGAGAGAGAGAGAGAGAGAGAGAGAGAGAGAGAGAGAGAGAGAGAGAGAGAGAGAGAGAGAGAGAGAGAGAGAGAGAGAGAGAGAGAGAGAGAGAGAGAGAGAGAGAGAGAGAGAGACAACCAAAAGAAGACGCACCAGGAAGCAGCACTGACTGAATAATTGAGTATTGGTTAAGCTCCAGGCAAGCAGACAGATTGCAAAACACAATTTAGATAAATATAGATTTAGTTAAAACAATTAATAATGGTTAAATCAACATCCATAATTATTACAGTTATATTATTATATAACTATATTATATATTATACAAATATTATATTAGTTATTAAATATACATTATATATATTAGTCACTAAATATCATAATATATGAATATATATAATTTATATAATATAATATATTATAATATATAGTATATATAATAGATTATTAATATTATATATATTATATTATAATATATATTAATATATATAAATATTATATCGTATATATATATATATATATATATAATATATATATATATATATATATATATATATAAGTATATATATGTATATGCATATATAGTATATCAATGCATATTCACCAATGAGAATCTCTCTCTCTCTCTCTCTCTCTCTCTCCTCTCTCTCTCTCTCTCTCTCTCCTCTCTCTCTCTCTCTCTCTCTCTCTCTCTTCTCTCTCTCTCTCTCTCTCTCTTCCTCTCTCTCTCTCTCTCTCTCTCTCTCTCTCTCCTCCATCAAAAGGACGACGAACCATCATTTATAATTTCTCTGAAGATTTTCTCTCTTCGTACCAAATACTAATTTTGACTAATTCAGTTAACCCTTTATCATTGACCATGACCGCACTGACTCTGTTGCCTCGGGCCAGACCAGGGTCTGAGTGGTCAGGTTACGTCAGACCGTTTAGAATATTGTTTGCTTGGGGAGATTTATGACTTTGTTTTTGAAGAAGAGTTTAAATTAAATGGCAAACTCTCTCTCTCTCTCTCTCTCTCTCTCTCTCTCTCTCTCTCTCTCTCTCTCTCTCTCTCTCTCTCTCTCTCTCTCTCTCTCTCTCTCTCTCTCTCTCTCTCTCTCTCTCTCTCTCTCTCTCTCTCTCAAAAGGGCATCGAACCATAATTTCCCTTACAAAACTTTCTCTCTTCGCGACCACTGAATAGAAGAAAAAAACTTTCCCAGCCGCTTAAAACAGGTGGCCACGCAATATCTCCCGCGTGGTCTTCGGGGAAGGGGAAAGAGGTCTGCGGGGCGAGCCAGTGACCGCAAGTAGGAGCCTTGACCGTCACCTTGCACACACGAGGGAGGGATGGAAGGAGGGAGGGAGGACGGGAGGTATAGGAAATGATGTGATGGAAATGATAGCTTGTAGGGAAATAATGCAAAATTATAATACTTGGCAGGTGTTGCATCAAGAAAATTGTGAGGAAGAAAGTACTTTTACACACACACACACAAACACACACACACACACACACACACACACACACACACACACACACACACACACACACACACACACACACACACACACACACACACACACACACACACACACACACACACACATAAACAATCACCTACGCACGCACGCAAGTACGCATTCACACTAGATGTTCTTGACTTCTGCCGTGAACTAAGGGACAATGCGATGATGTTGAGTAGTTGTGTTATCGACCTTGTTACAACACAAGTTGACCTTGTGTTATCGAGCTAGTTTTTAAGCTTCAAATCCTGCTGCAAGTTTGGCAGGTCAGGACTGGATTTTGCGGAAGTTCTGGGCCTTGACCTTCATATCTCCTCTCCTTGAGCGGAGTTTGATGAAGATTCCAATGCCACCTTTACTAGTAGGTGATCCATGAGAGGTCCAGAGCTAATGTGGATGAATCACGCTACTCTGATTGACATTGAGACTAGATTGAGGTGATCCATGCTTTTGAGCGGTTTAGCGAAATTATAGTAAACACATACTGCAGAGTGCTCAGGTTTCTGTATCAATATTACATCGTTCCTGGTAAGGTCTCTTGTCCTTCCTCTGCTAAAGGCTGTTGATGCACGATTGATGCTGGGTTCAACTTCATCGTCAATCATATGCTTAGGGTATATGCCACTCCCTATATATAAAGTATATATATATATATATATATATATATATATATATATATATATATATATATATATATATATATATATATATATATATATATATATATACATATATATATATATATATATATTAGACGAAGCGGTCAACCTATTTCACATATTCGCTATTTCTATGGAAGGCTTAGACTTATTCATTTGTCTTTTGAGCTAAATTTTGTCTGATGATTGGTTACTTCAAAAAAGACGGACAGGCAGACATACAAGACATAGAGACAGGCACAAGCGAAGACAGGTAACGAAATAAGAGATAATATAGGCATTCTGCAATAGGATCCCGCTAGGTGCCCATCATCCACCCAAAACATTGATAGGGGTCAGTTTAGTACAGCTCCGCATGGGTAAAGGAAAGGTTGCGTCAGGACAGTGTATTACTCACCAGGTCTGCCCTCCAGCTTGCTCAACTTGTATCCCTTTCCTATAAGTGGTGTGGTTGCCGGGGTATTGACCTCTGTGGACGTACGGTAATCCTTAATCCTTGACATTGTAGCTCTCAGAGCCTCAGGTGGCTTCATCCTGTCGAGTAAATGAAGAGAAAAAAGTTATAACACAGCATTGAAAATAACAAGAACATGGGTAAGACAAAGGACTGAAAATAAGACTGATTAATTTTCGCAAGATATTTTCCCCTGGCTTCTATATGACTCTTATCGATGCCACACCTGAGTCTATAGCCGCCACTCACACCCTGAAAGGCACCTGTCGATTACTTTGCAATTTTCTTATTAAGTTATCTAATCGCCATTACGGGACTACTAGGGATGGAGAGAAAAAAAAAGGATAAATTGCAAGATGGAGAGGGGAGAGGGAGAAAGGAAAGGAAATGCAACGCTTCTCATCATGATATCTTAAGACATAATAGCGATATTTCCTGACGAAAGGTAGATTAGCTTGCCCTTTCCTCCCTTGCTTCACACCCAAGACTTAAACTTAAAGCCTCCACGTGGTCTAAGAAGGGCGGATGGATGACGCACTGAATACAAACCGAAAAGAACATTCTTAAAGTAGGAAAATTTGATGGTGAGTCAGAACCAATTCTATATAGAAAGTACAACTGCTCATCTCATAGAAATTTAGGACAGAACATGAAAGCGAACAAAGTAAAAAATTTTTTTACTATAATTGCGAGAAAAAATTAAAAGAAATGGAAGTTGAAGTACCCATGAGAGGAAGTGTTATCATCAGGTGTTGAGGCAGAAGGAAATGCAGGTGTTGTGGGGACAAGATATTTAATTTTATTGGCGTAAGAAAGACGAGTGACAAAGACATGAATGATGACAGCTAGCAATGACCTCCTAGATGACTTTTCCTGATGATATCCCAAAACACTCATGTCTCCACATTTTTCGATAATTTCATTTCTCTCATCCCCTTGGATCCCTGAGGCGTATTTCAGCCCTAATAATTTTCCAGTTTTTTTTTTTTTTTTTTTTTTTTTTTCGATCCTTGTGTTTTATACCGATTTTGTATTTTCCTTTTACTGCATTGTATTTCTGAAACTGATGTGTTTTTATTCTTCTGTTTTGTAATTATAATCCTGATATGTTCAATTATTTCTGAGAAGACCTTCTGTTCTACTGGTATTTCTGCATTGTAATTATAACATTTGTTTTTGTTCTGTTTTCTGTGAATGTTCCTGAGGTTCTTTGTCGACCCTATAGTGTCTGCGTTCCTGACATTTTCATCTTTACCTTTTTATATCAGTAGTGTTTTTTTCTACAGTAGCCTTTTCTGGATTTTCACTCTTTCGTGGTATCTTTGTATTTTCTCAGTTCTTTTGCCACACCTATTTAACGGCCTCTTTAGACGTTATCCATGTTGCATGTCTGAATTTCCCATGTGTCATTTATTCCTTATCATTGTGCTTATTCAAGTGTGTCTACGCTATCTTATTAATTTATCTATTGCCATGTGATGCTCCTCATTATAAAAATATAAAACAGGGATCGGAATTGAGGTCAATATCGATCCTTTGAGGTTTCCAATAACCCAGGGGATCAAAAGAGCGTAAATCTTGATCTCGGTTTTTTTTTTTTTTTTTTTTTGCGATTCTTGTATTTTCTACCCAATTTTAATTTTCCTTTTTTTATTGTATTTCTAACCCTAATATGCTTTTATTCCTCTGTTGTGTAATTGTTCCTAGTAAGGGGATCTACGAGTGCTGTGAAGTGTCTAAGCCTTCAAGGACTGCCAGCATGCATGCATTCGAGTAAGATAATTGTTCCTATATTTTTGTCAGTCTACTACGTTTGCGTAGGTGAATCTTTGCTTGTAATGGTATGGGTAAATCTTAATCTCGGGAGGACATAAGGGGATCTACGAGTGATGCGGGGTGTCCAAGCCTTCAATGACTGGCAGCTTGCATTCAGGTAATAAAAAAAAATTCCTCTATTTGTGTCCGTCCCTCCAGTGGCCATGTGTCCCTATGGTCCCTCCCTTATTTATTGCGTCCTTGTGTTCCTCTCGCCTCTACGCGGCCTGGCTCTCCACACGGCCGCTGCGTTTTTGTGATGTGCGTATTCCACCATGTACGTACGTGCCACAAGCGATGAAATAGTCGGTGGTGTTCCTATATTTTTTTTTTTTGGTGTGTGTGTGTGTGTGTGTGTGTGTGTGTGTGTGTGTGTGTGTGTGTGTGTGTGTGTGTGTGTGTGTGTGTGTGTGTGTGTGTGTGTGTGTGTGTGTGTGTGTGTGTGTTTGTGTGACTGTGTGTGTGTGTGTTAACGAAAAACCGAGGCAGGAAGATGAGAGAGAAGGAAGGAAGGAAGGAAGGAAAGAAAGAAAGAAAAAAGCAAGGAAAGAAGTAAGCAAGGAAGGAAGCAAGCAAGGAAGGAAGCAAGCAAGGAAGGAAGCAAGCAACGAAGGAAGCAAGCAGGGAAGGAAGGAAGAGAGGATGACGAAAGGGAGGGAGGGGAGGGAGGAAGGAGGTAGGGAGGAAGGCAGGCAAGGAGGCAGAAAAGAAGACAAGCAGGGAGGTAGGGAGGCAGGGAGGGGTTTGCAAGGGTCTTCGACTGGCCCAGATCCTAAGGCCAATGAACCCCCGTCCCGCTGGTGGCTAGGACTTTGGCGCGCTCAAGCACCCGCGTGATAAACCTCAAACAGTTGGATGCTTTTCTTAGCGCGAGATGCTGAAGATAAGATCCGACTTTCTAAAGCTTATTGCCGACTGCGGTTCAAACTTGCCACAAAGGAAGAACGGTCGGGTGCAAGGTACAGTTAGGAGGATACTCTGTAAATATAGATCAGATGACGCAAGATCAATGGGAATGTTTGGCTGGGCTGAGGTAATATTTTTAACAACTAATGAAGAGCGAAGTGGAAGGTGTGAGTGTCTTGCGGTTGGAGATGAGAGGGAGAGTCCGGTAACATACGTAATCGCCGTCGCTTTTATGTCTTTTAACCAACATGCTCCCACACAGCCCAAACACTTCTCCCAGATATAAAAACATATGAGTAAGAGCCACGAACAAAGAAAGAACGATGGTGAAAGGCCGACTTTCTCTTCCACGTCTTACTACACCAGAGTTATGACGCTGTTGATTGCAAAGGGCTTTCTCTGTCACTTCAATATTTTTTTTCGGAACAACACAAAGAATTATTATTTCATGCAGGTAGCCACATAATTTTAGGAATATCATATGTGAGTAAATGGAACGTAAGCGAAAAATAAACAAAATTAGACATATTGAAAAGTGTTAAATAATAGTTTATCTCATCTTCCCTGATTTCTTTCTTAAGTATTCCGTTATGAATGACATACATACCAAGCCATACATACTCACTCGGTTGACCCTGACCACAACAGAGAGCATTGCAGAGGTCACGTATCCCGATGTGAGGGTTTGACACAAGATCGAGAGAGAGGAAAGAGAGAGAGAGAGAGAGAGGAGAGAGAGAGAGAGAGAGAAGAGAGAGAGAGAGAGAGAGAGAGAGAGAGAAGAGAGAGAGAGAGAGAGAAGAGAGAGAGAGAGAGAGAGAGAGAGAGAGAGAGAAGGAGAGAGAAGAGAGAGGAGAGAGAGAGAGAGAGAGAGAGAAGAGAGAGAGAGAAAAAAAAAGAGAGAAGAGAAGAGAGACGAGAGAAGAGAGAAGAGAGAGAGAGAGAAGAGAGGAGAGAGAGGAGAGAGAGAGAGAGAGAAGAGAGAGAGAGAGAGAGAGAGAGAGAGAGAGAGAGAGAGAGAGAGAGAGGACGACGAGAGAGAGAGAGATGAGAGGAGAGCGAGATGAGAGAGAGAGAGAGAGAGTGGAGATGAGACGAGATGAGCTAGATGATGAGAGAGATGTATCAGAGAAAGCGACATACCATAAGTCACTGGTTGACAATACGGTATGGAGTGCGTGTGCTATTGAGGTGTGTTATCAAGAAAGCGTAACTGTATGGTGTGGCGGTGTATAGGAGATGACTATTGGGGCGTGACTGTGTGTGTGTGTGTGTGCGTGTGTGTGTGTGTGGTGTGTGTGTGTGTGT
>JACEEZ010022457.1:322500-330000 GCA_016584305.1 Chionoecetes opilio
ATCCGCTCTTCGTCAATCACCACCAGCGTTCCCCATGTGTCCTCTGGCGGCGTGACGGAACACTCCTCGCTTTTCCTCGCTCCCCACACCGGCACCAGTCTCTAGAGGTCTACTGCCTGGTTAAGTTGGTGGGGATGCAATCGTTTCCTGAGGTCAGCGATGCCCTGGGTGACGTCGCTCAAGGAACACCTGCGCCTCGGGTTCACTTGCAGGCACGGCTTGACCACATCCTTCAAAGGGCCTGCCAGGAAGGAAAGCTGGCATCGTGACGCCAGTTTGTTCAGCACATAGCCCAGGCCGTACACGTCAGCCGAGGCGAACACCGGCTGACGATGCATCACCTCAGGCGCTAACTCTGTATCGAAGTAGCCGTCTACTTGGAATCTTTCCGCCGCGTCGTAGTCCATAGTGCCGTGATATTAGTTTTCGGCAGTGCTGTTCTCGACCCCCATCAGTAAGGCGCCGGCAACGTGCCCGAAACGGCACGCCAGGCCCAGGTCTATGAGGTGAAACACCGGCTCGCGGACGGTGCCGGTGTACGTAATGTTGGCGATCCTCAAGTCATTGTGACCGACGCCCTTAGCGTGCATCTCCCCGAGTCTGTCGGCGATACTGATGATGGAATCCAGGAAGCCGTCAACCATACATACCATCAGGTATCTATTGTATGTGTTGCCGGCAAACACCTGCACGATGGCGGCCGGGTCGGGACAGACGGCCAGCACCTCAGGCACCCCGCCGGCCCCCTCCATCTCCACCATGAGGCGCGCCTCGCGCAGCAGCGGGAGCAGCGCGTCGCGGTTCCTCATCTTCTTGATGACGGCCATTCTTCCCTGGTACGTCACCTTCTACACGGAAGCGAAGTTACCGGCACCCAAGTGGTGGCCGGGCCCCAGGGCACGCAGCTCCTGCTCGGACAGGAAAGACACGCAGCGCCGCAGGAACTGGTCATCGCTGTTGTTGTTGAGGTTCATCGGGCTGTCTGGCGGGACAGCTCCGAGCCCCTGAGATAGGTCATGGCCTGGACCAGGTTTCCCCTCAGGGCATTCATGGCGTGTGTGTTGGGACGCCGCGTCGTTTTCCTCCTTGTTGCCGCGCTAGAAAAAGGATATCACACTCCGCTTATCCTTGAGATGGTGGCGTACGAATCGCCTCACGACCCGCACGAGAACTAACACAAGACATCCCGCCATGCACACAACGCTCATCATTAAAACGCGGATACTTTCCGCCTTTGAGAGCCATTTTTCCATACACAGGGAGTACTCTGTGTAGCGAGCAGCGAGCATTGCCTCGCCCACCAGCGGCAGGAAGCGCACCGCCGTGGAGGGCGCCGCGCAGGCCTGGCTGTGAGGCAGCACTGGGTCAGGCCTCAAGCGGCCGAGCCCCCTCCAGCCACCAAGTCCGTTGACCATCCTGACGGAGAGAGAGTCGAGCTCGTAGTTTGCTCGCCGCTGCAGGCTCTCCATCTTGGCCGCCATCAGGTGAGCCTCGGGGCTGGTCAGGGTATCGATGAACCACAAAGTCACCGCCACGAGAATCACGGCGCCGAGGAGCCGGGCAAATCTTGTCATGGCAGCTCTCACCATTCTGCACTACTATGCCTTACCTTGGGTGCAGCGCCCTGAAGTACTTTTCACTTTGGAGCTACTCCGTAATAGAATCCAAGACACAGCTTGGAGGTTGGAGTTGATAGATTGATAGATTGGAACCTGCTCCATAACACGGTCCCATGACACAGCTTGGAACTTCCGTGATTGGAGGCTTCCGTGATATTTAAATAGCTTGTTTCTCTCCTCCAATCTTCTCTCGCCCAAGAAAAAAAAACTTCCTGTATACATATAAAAGATGATGATTGGCGGAGTCTGGTAATCCAAAATATTCATATGAATATTATTTCAAGTTAACACGTCTCTCTCTCTCTCTCTCTCTCTCTCTCTCTCTCTCTCTCTCTCTCTCTCTCTCTCTCTCTCTCTCCACGGTAACTTTGCTTCACTGTATACTAATCTTCATCATTGTCCTCGTTATCATCGACGTCGTAGTCTTCTCAGTCATATTATCATCATCACCAGCATAATTACCATCATAATCAACGTCATTACTTCCATCATTATCTTCATCATTTTCATCATCATAATCAACAGTAACACCATAAACAGGAATAGTCGCTTCATGTAGCTTAGATAAGAAGAAAAATATCCTTTCCCTTATCATCTCTATATTGCTCAAAGCCCTTTAACAGTTGTATCTTGCAGTGAGGCCGATCCTTTGATACCCCTGATTGAGATAGGGGATTGTACCAAGGAATATAGCTTTTTTTTTTTATATTCCTGGCCTGGGATCGCAAGACTATAGGAGCATTTCAGGTGTACTAGAAAATAACATTGTTTGCACCAATGAATATAGAAGGCCTTATATATTCCTGGGATTGCAAAACTATAGGAACATTTCTGGAGTACTAAAAAATAACATTGTTTGCACGCAGGGAGGACACAAACCACCCTTGTTTTCATCGCAATGGCAGGACATGATACATGAGCATGGCTGTATTAATCAGAAACGTTAATTGTGTGGCAAAATATGTTTTTTATTATGATTATGTTGTGATGAATTTATGAAAAACACTTGTGACCATATAGGGAGAGCGGGTACATTATTTTGTAGGGTTGAAATCTGAATGTGTTGTGTACTGAGCTTTTAGTGCTTGTTTTTTTTTTACGTATTTAAGTTTGTACATTTGTGATTAGCAGTGAAACGTTCGTATGTTTGCACTTTACACGCAACCAGGATTTCTCTTTTTTTTTAGTTAGCTAATATCAGCATCGTATGAGTGCGTTGTCCGCTACACACACACGTGCACACACACACACACACACACACACACACACACACACACACACACACACACACACACACACACACACACACACACACACACACATACACACACATAGACGCACACACACACACATACACATATACACACACATGAATACTTCCAGTTATTCACCAATCATTCAGTGTGGGACAAAAATAGTTTTGGGTTATGTGTGGATAAAGTGTATAATCTGGTTTTTAAAAGAATTTAATTTGTTTTGCAGGTACTTTGACACGAGTCGACTCACAGTGCATAACAAACCTACTCCCCCCTTTACACACACACACACACACACACACACACACACACACACACACACACACACACACACACACACACACACACACACACACACACACACACACACACAAACACACACAAACACATACACACACACACACTCACACACACACACACACATATATACAAACAAACACACACCATATGATCCAGTCTCCCTCTCCCCCTCACCCTCTCCCCTTCCCCTTTCCCCTCCCCCCTCTCTCCCCTCTTCACTGCTGACCATGCATCCATCCCCCCACTCCTTTTTCCCCCCGGGTTTTGCAACAACTCTAAGCAGACTAAGAAAACGGACATTGATAAGCTATTGGTAAATGGTGTGACTATATCAGACCCACATGCAGTGTGTGATGAAATTAATAAATATTTTACTTCCATTGGTCAACATTTGGATACAGCTCTACCAGCTTCAGTAGTATCCCCATCACAGTATTTGAGGGGTAACTTTCCCTGTATGACTCTGACCCCAACAACTCCAGAGGAAGTGATAAAAATCATCAAAGAACTGAAAGAGTCTAGTCCCGGTTACGACACTATTCATGCCAAGGTAATCAAACTTATTTCCCCTGCAATATCTACCATTCTATGTAAGTTGATCAATGAGTCGTTTCAGAGCGGCATATTCCCAAACAACCTAAAAACAGCTAAAATCATCCCTATTCATAAAGGTGGAGATAAACTACAGTCACATAACTACCGCCCAATATCAGTATTATCTACTTTAAGTAAAATAATAGAAAGAGTGATGTATGAGAGACTAATACAATTCTTAGGCACTAATAACATATTATCAAACAACCAGTTTGGCTTCCGTAAAAATGTCTCACCACAAACAGCGATTGTTAAACTCATGAACGATATTTTGATTGAAAATGAAAAAGGTAAATTCACAATGGCAGTATTCCTTGATTTAACAAAAGCCTTCGATACAATAAACCATTCTATATTACTTAAAAAACTTGAATTCTATGGTATAAGAAACAGGACACTGAATTGGTTTCGAAGTTATCTATCAGGGAGAAAACAGTTTACTGAAATTAACGGTGTAAAATCCAATGAACTGGTATCAATGGGAGTTCCTCAGGGCTCCACGCTCGGACCTCTTTTGTTTCTGTTATTTATCAATGACATCACCAGTTCTTCGTCACTATTGAATTTTATACTGTTCGCTGATGACACAACTCTTTACTATTCTGAGCCTGATCTGCACACCCTTGAGTATCTGGTTAATCAAGAACTAAATAATGTAGCTAATTGGTTATTAGCTAACAGACTTTCAATTAATATTAACAAAACTCATTTCATTATATTTGCAGGGAATAAAAGTATTAACCAACACACCTCAGTAAAAATTGGGAACTGTGATATTCAAAGATGTTCTTCAACAAAATTTTTAGGAATTATGATTGATGAAAAGTTATTATGGAAGGAGCATGTGAATTATATTTATAGTAAAATTACGAGGTCGTTAGGAATTTTATATAAAATTTAAAATAATCTGTTAATAGAAACATTAATCATATTGTATTACAGCTTGATATATCCATACTTACAATATTGTAATCTTATTTGGGGTTCAGGTTTAAAAACTATATTACAGCCGCTATTACTGCTACAAAAAAGGGTCATTAGGATGATTTCAGGGGTAGGACGTTGGCATCACACAGACAACTTATTCGTTGAACATGGTGTATTAAAAGTTCAGGATATTCATAAGCTAGAATTGTTAAAGTTTGTATATCTTCAGCAAAGAACTCCCACAGTCATTGATTTTGTTAGAGTATCTAATGTTCACAATTTTAATTTAAGGAACAATAACATGTTAAGACCTCCACGACCACGATCAGAAGCCAGAAGGAGATTCGTAACATACGCAGGCTGTCTCGAATGGAATAAACTGCCGGAGTATCTCATAAATACAAACAACTGTGTTTCTATTAAGATAAAAGTAAAAAAGTATCTTCTAAACGGATGCAACAATTCATTAATGTTTGATATCATGAGTAATAGTTTTGCAATGAGTAATGAGTAAATGAGTAATATGAGTTTAGATGGGAAGTATGTTTTACTGCAGCCTTAGTAATATTTATATACATGTTTATGTATATGTATATAAAAAAAAAATATACATATATATATATATATATATATATATATATATATATATATATATATATATATATATATATATATATATAAATCTGTGATAATGTGTATTAAGTATGTGGTGTATATGTATTTGGTGTGATGTATATGTATATATGTGTGTGTGTATGTATATGTGTATGTATGTATGTGTATGTGTATGTATGTATATGTATGTATATGTGCATTTGTATGTGTATGTGTGTATGTGTATGTATGTATATGTGCGTATGTATGTGTATTTGTATGTGTACGTGCGCGTACGTGTATGTGTGTTTGTATGTACATATATATTTGTATGTGTTTGTGTGTATGGTTTGGGTTTATGAATATGTGACTATGCGTATACGATACTTCTAACTCTTTATGAAAAACCAGATATGAGTTTATAGTATGAATAGGTACGTATGTATTATATTAGATTATGTACCCTAGGTAATTATTGAAATGTACGTAGATTATTTTTGGGAGCTCTTTAAAAATGTTCACATTAAAAGAGCTCTGCCTAGATATTTGTGAAATGTTAATTTTCTTCGGTTTAAAGATGGGCAAATAAACAATTTTGACTTTGACTTTGAGAGAGAGAGAGAGAGAGAGAGAGTGTGTGTGTGTATGTGTGAGAGAGAAATGAGAGAATGACACACAAAAATCAATTAAAACAAACAAACAAATAAACAAATACACAAACACAAACATATTAAAAAGTCTAAAAACATACAAAAATACACCTACACAAACACACCTCAATTTGATTTTTTTTTTAAACATCTAAACGCGACAAACACACCGATAAGCCGAGGGAGGGAACACGGAACTGGCTCAGCTTCACAAACAAGGAAGGCGGAACGGCGAGCCACATAATAAACAGATGCGTCCCCATACCGCAAAGAGGGGATCCCCTGCTATTACTTCTTCCTCTCATCCCTACAGCAGGAGCTCACAATGATGTATCGGAGCACTGATACCATAACTTGATGGACGTTCACAATGAGTCGTGAAACAAATGGGTTTAGAATTAGGTTAGTTTGGTCTTAGATGACAAATGATCATGACCTTCGTAAATATGGATATATCATATGTATATATGAACGCTTTATTCTTCTTATTGTGTTTAAATACTCGTAAACTAAATAAATCCATTCATACATGTACTATTCCACATGGCTTTCCGTTGTTCACTTCAGCTTCATAGATTCCTAGCACTGTAAAAGCCAGTTAGACCTCCATGACCTTGGGCAATGATGAGGGTGTTGATATGGCACACCTGCGCCTACAGAGTGACCCCGCCAATACGTCGCAGAAAGAGGCGGGGCACGGCACTCGCCCTACAGCCAAGGTCACCCTTCACACCTGCCATCCATTTCCAACACACTTGTATACATATGTCCAATATACCCATCCACTACATCTACCTACACATACAATAGAAAGTGTGTGTGTGTGTGTGTGTGCGTGCGTGTGTGTGTGTCTGTGTGTGTGTGTGTGTGTGTGTGTGTGTGTGTGTGTGTGTGTGTGTGTGTGTGTGTGTGTGTGTGTGTGTGTGTGTGTGTGTGTGTGTGTGTGTGTGTGTGTGTGTGTGTGTGTGTGTGTGTGTGTGTGTGTGTGTGTGTGTGTGTGTGTGTGTGTGTGTGTGTGTGTGTGTGTCTGGGTGTGTGTGTGTGGGTGTGTCTGGGTGTGTTTAAGCATAGTGGAATTCTTGCATACATTTCTGAGAAAAGAAAAGAAGAAATGTCTTCATTATGGCTAGTAAAATTCCATTGTGTCTTTGCACACACACACACACATACGTGTGTGTGTGTGTGTGTGTGTGTGTGTGTGTGTGTGTGTGTGTGTGTGTGTGTGTGTGTGTGTGTGTGTGTGTGTGTGGTGTGTGTGTGTGTGTGTGAAAATAGAAAAAACGAAGAAAAACTATTGAAGTTGAGACGGTGGAACAAGAAAATGAAGTGAAGGAGGAGGAGGAGGAGGAGGAGGAGGAGGAGGAGGAGAGGTGAACGACCAGGCAAGGGTGGGGTTGGTGGCTCCCTTGTCTCTCTCACCTGCCCTACCGGTTCCCTTTGCCAGGTCATCGGGAAGGGAGAGGCACCGCTGACCTGACCCCACCCAACTCCACCTCCTTACAAACACTGACCACGCCCCGCCATGCCCGCCAACCATCTTTCCTCGGTTTGCTCATTCAG
>JACEEZ010022457.1:337500-340000 GCA_016584305.1 Chionoecetes opilio
ACGATTCTGCGGGCCCGGGATCGAATCCAGGCCAGGACACTCAGCGGCCAGCCCAAAAGATGTTCTTCCTTCCTTTCGGGGTTGGTCGATAAATGGGTACCTGGGGAAACCTGGGGAAGGCAATTGTGATAACCCGGATGTAACCCTAGCCCAGTGTCCCGGGGTAGCTGGTTCTTACCCACCACAGGCTCAAGGGCTAACGTGACGGAGATGAGCAGCGAGGCCACCCGCAGCGTAGTGTATGCCCCAATCTTTACCTTTAACTTTAAATTCACGCAACAAATTAGATGTTAACGAAGCTCTATTGACATATACAAATACTTCCACCACCATCACCACTACTACTACTACTACTGCAGCTATGACCAATAAAACAATAACTGATAAAAATTATAACAATGATAATAATAGTAATATTATTAATAATAAAAATGAAAATAGTATTAATAATGATAATAATGGTAATGATAATATGAAAACGGTCGCATCTGTTGGTTTGTCTATCAGTTTTTCTGTCTATGTTTATCTCTTTTTTGCAGTACATTCCTCATAAGCACTTCACATTCCTCGCTGGGACGGACGCCACCACGAACATCACGAACCACAGATTGAAGAGACATAATGAAAATGATGCACTAATAATGATGAACATAATGACGCTGACGACGATAAAGATGATGCAAACGAAAGACTCCAGAGATTGTGATCAGAATATGTGGAATCAGACCGAAGGAATCATTGAAATTATGGGACAGCAACTCTTTTTCCTTAAAAAGAATTATTACTTTATCATCATCAGCAGCATTACTGTTATCATCATCATTTTTCACTTCTACTACTTCCTACCACCATTATTGATAATGAAGACAATCATGATCATACTCTGAATAGTAATTATCATTTCTTGTTATTATAATTCTTATAATCACGAATATTTTCTATTACTATCACGGTAGTGGTGTAAGCATTGGTATTGGTGGTAATAATAATGATAATGATTATAATGATAATGACGGTAGTAGACTCAGCGCTTTGCCGACGGGTACACTGGAGCGTAATTAGATAATGATGTGAGAGTACGACTGTTATCATCCATCATCCAGAGGAAACCCGGCAGATGCGTTCATTCCCTCCGGTTAGCATGGTTACCAAGGCCAAGAACCTCAACACTTTGCGATATCAAGTCAAGTGGAAATGCTGTAAAAGATTTTTTAAATACTAAAAATACGCAAACCCCAATTTTTTTTGTCAAGAACATGTAGTTTTTTTTCATTAAGAACAAGAAGTGGAAAAGAAATATATAAACGTGACAGAAAAGACCATGACTATTATAGTTGAAAAAACATTCAACGAGATGAGATTTTTGTCAAACACGTTATCTCCTTCTAAATGAAGACATGATAGTTATTGAATAAATGGCTAATAATGAATAACGATTATTTTTTTGTGAAGTACTATACTTTTTGTGTTGTACGAAAGGAGAAAAGGTTATCAATCCACTTAATGAGAGAGAACAACATTCTTAATGAGTTAACGACCTGGCGGTGTAGTGATTAGCGCGCTGGGTTCACAATCGAGAGGGAGAGGTGACGAGGAAACATTTTCACGATGACTAACAAAGATATTTCCACTATACATTAAGAAATCTCGTGACCATCATTACTTACACCCACAACGTCTCCACGATCACCTGTTAATCTTCACAGCCCACGCCCCTCCTTCCTCTTTACCTGATCACATCCCTTCATCCCTTCCCCTGTCAGGCTGTCACCGTGACTCTCCGCCCTGCCCTCCACAAACCCTCACCTCCTTTTCCACCACCTCTCCCGTTACTTCTCCCATTCCATGCCGCCATCACCTGACACAAAGTATTACATCGTTAGAAAGCGTAAAATCCAGCGAGAAGTTATAATGGAGGTAGAGGATCCATCCCGCTGAGGAGACTGACCCACTTACAGGGGAACAAAGACTTGGGAGAGAGAGAGAGAGAGAGAGAGAGAGAGAGAGAGAGAGAGAGAGAGAGAGAGAGAGAGAGAGAGAGAGAGAGAGAGAGAGAGAGAGAGAGAGAGAGAGAGAGAGAGAGAGAGAGAGAGAGAGAGAGTAAGGCAAGCATGCATGTTGACAGGGAGCAATTAGTATTCAGAAAGCTAGTCATTGAGAGAGTGAGTGAGTGAGTGAGTGAGTGAGTAACTGAGTGAATGAGTGAGTGAGTGAGTGAGTGAGTGAGTGAGTGAGTGAGTGAGTAACTGAGTGAATGAGTGAGTGAGTGAGTGAGTGAGTGAGTGAGTGAGTGAGTAACTGAGTAAATGAGTGAGAGAGTGAGTGAGTGAGTGAGTGAGTGAGTAACTGAGTGAGTGAGTGAGTGAGTGAGTGAGTGAGTGAGTGAGTGAGTGAGTGAGTGAGTGAGTGAGTGAGTGAGTGAGTGAGTGAGTAACTGAGTGAATGAGTGAGTGAGTGAGTGAGTGAGATTCTGGATGAGTGCCAGTCAGTTGGTTGGCTG
>JACEEZ010022457.1:345000-350000 GCA_016584305.1 Chionoecetes opilio
CAAAACAACACGATAATACCACCACCACCACAACAACAACAACGATAATACACACCACCAACCACAACCAACCCCAACACACAACGATAATAACCACCACCACCAACAACAACGAAATACACCACCACACAACAACAACGATAATACCAACCACCAACCACCACAAACAACACACGATAATACCACCACCACCACAACAACAACAACGATAATACCACCACCACCACCACAACAACAACGATAATACCACCACCACCAACAACAACAACGATAATACCACCACCACCACCAACAACAACAACGATAATACACCCACCAACAAAAACGTAATACCACCACACCACAAACACGATAATACCACCACCACCACCAACAACAACAACGATAATACCACCACCACAACAACAACGATAATACCACCCACCACCACAACAACAACGATAATACCACCACCACCAACAACAACAACGATAATCCCAACCACCTATAACCACCACCAACAACAACAACGATAATACCACCACCACCACCAACAACAACAACGATAATACCACCACCACCACCAACAACAACAACAACGATAATACCCACACCCACCACCAACAACAACAACGATAATACCACCACCACCACACAACAACAACGATAATACCACCACCACCACAACAACAACAACGATAATACCACCACCACCAACAACAACAACGATAATACCACCACCACCACCAACAACAACAACGATAATACCACCACCACCACCAACAACAACAACGATAATACCACCACCACCACCAACAACAACGATAATACCACCACCACCACCAACAACAACAACGATAATACCACCACCACCAACAACAACAACGATAATACCACCACCACCAACAACAACAACGATAATACCGCCACCACCACCAACAACAACAACGATAATACCACCACCACCACCACCAACAACAACAATACCACCACCACCACCAACAACAACAACGATAATACCACCACCACCACAACAACAACAACGATAATACCACCACCACCAACAACAACAACGATAATACCCCCCCACCACCAACAACAACAACGATAATACCACCACCACCACCAACAACAACGATAATACACACCACCACAACACACGAAACCACACAACAACAACGATAATACCACCACCACCAACAACAACAACAAAGATAATACCACCACCACCACCAACAACAACGATAATACCACCACCACCAACAACAACAACGATAATACCACCACCACCAACAACAACAACGATAATACCACCACACACAACCACACAACAACAACGATAATACCACCACCACCACCAACAACAACAACGATAATACCACCACCACACCAACAACAACAACAACGATAATACCACCACCACCACCACAACAACAACGATAATAACACCACCACCACCACACAACCAAAAAACGATAATACCACCACACAAACCACCAACAACAACAAACGATAATACCACCACCACCACCAACAACAACAACGATAATACCACCACCACCACCAACAACAACGATAATACCCCACCACACCAACAACAACAACGATAATACCACACCACCACCAACAACAACAACGATAATACCACCACCACCACCAACAACAACAACGATAATACCACCACCAACCACAACAACAACAACGATAATACCACCACCCAACAACAACGAAACAACCACCAACACCAACAACAACAACGATAATACCACCACCACCACCAACAACAACAACGATAATACCACCACCACCACCAACAACAAAAACGATAATACCACCCCACCACACACGTACCACACAACAACAACAACGATAATACCACCACCACCAACAACAACAACGATAATACACCACCACCACCAACAACAACGATAATACCACCACCACACCAACAACAAACGATAATACCACCACCACACAACAACAACAACGATAATACCACCACACCACCAACAACAACGATAATACCACCACCACCACCAACACAACAACGATAATACCACCACCACCAACAACAACAACAACGATAATACCACCACCACCACCAACAACAACGATAATACCACCACCACGCACCAACAACAACAACGATAATACCACACCACCACAACAACAACAACGATATACCACCACCACCACCACAACAACAACGATAATACCAACCACCACACAACAACAACGATAATACCACCACCACCACCAACACAACAACGATAATACCACCACCACCACAACAACAACATAATACCACCACCACCACCAACAACAACGATAATACGCACCACCACCAACAACAACAACGATAATACCACCACCACCACACAACAACAACGATAATACCGCACCACCACCAACACAACGATAATACCACCACACACAACAACAACGATAATACCACACCACCAACAACAACAACGATAATACCCACCACCACAACCTACGCACCAACCCCAACACAACACGATAATACCACCACCACCACACAACAACGATAATACCACACCACCACAACACACGATAATACCAACCACCATAACAATCTTTATACAACCGTGGATGACCCCAAGCAACACGTAGTACACCCAAAAACGTAATACACCACCACCACCTACGTATGCACCCACAACGATATCACACGACAACGATAATCACCACAGACCCGTCGTATACACTACGATAATGCCAGCCCAGAAGTAATAGTCAGGCTGAGTAAGGTGGTACCACTCAGTGTGAGGTGTGTGTCAGGTGTGGTGGTATGCGGAGTAGTATAGAGTGTGGTGGATGAGCGTGTTATGTGTGTGGTGTTTGGGTGTGGTGGTTTTGTTTGTGTCGTGGGTGGTGTGTGTGGGTTTGGGGGGTGTGGTGGGGGTTGGTGGTTGGTGTGGTGTGGTGTGGGTTGTGTGTGTGTGTGTGTTTTGGGTGTGTGTGTGGTGTTTGTTTGTGTGGTGGGTTGGTGTGTGTGTGGTGGTGTGGTTGTGTGTGTGTGTGTGTGGTTGTGTGTGTGTGTGTGTGTGTGGTGTGTGTGTGTGTGTGTGTGTGTGTGTGTGTTTGTGTGTGTGTGGTGTGTGTGTGTGTGTGTGTGTCGTGTGTGTGTGTGTGTGTGTGTGTGTGTGTGTGTGTGTGTGTGTTGTTTGTGGTGTGTTGTGTGGTGTGTGTGTGTGTTGTTGTTTGTGTGTGTGGTGTGTGTGTGTGTGTGTGTGTGTGTTTGGTGTGTGTGTGGTGTGTGGGTGTGTGTGTGTGGTGTGTGTGTGTGTGTGTGTGTGTGTGTGTGTGTGTGTGTGTGTGTGTGTGTGGTGTGTGTGTGTGTGTGTGTGTGTGTGTGTGTGTGTGTGTGTGTGTGTGTGTGTGTGTGTGTGTGTGTGTGTGTGTGTGTGTGTGTGTGTGTGTGTGTGTGTGTGTGTGTGTGTGTGTGGTGTGTGTGTGTGTGTGTGTGTGGTGTGTGTGTGTGTGTGTGTGTGTGTGTGTGTGTGTGTGTGTGTGTGTGTGTGTGTGTGTGTGTGGTGTGTTGTGTGTGTGTGTGTGTGTGGGTGTGTGTGTGTGTGTGTGTGTGTGTGTGTGTGTGTGTGTGTGTGTGTGTGTGTGTGTGTGTGTGTGTGTGTGTGTGTCTCGTGTGTGTGGTAGTCTTACTAGTCAACTGTCTTGCTTTAGTTAAGTTTGGTATATGTATTCGCTTGTCAAACTAACAAATATGTGTCAATATTATAAAACTGTGGTCAATAAACGATCTATCTCTATCTATTTAACTATATATATGTATATATATATATATATATATATATATATATATATATATATATATATATATATATATATATATATATTATGTGTATTCATCTAGTTGTATTTTACAGGGCCTAAGCAACGCTCGTATGGCCCCGTCTCCATATCAACATGTATATCATTCATCCTTAGTGCTTAGTTTTGGCCGAAGCCAGCACCCCGGAGAACAGGTCAAAAATCCCGGCTAACACCCGGTACCCATTCACTGCTGGGTGGACAGGGGCTTGGGTTTTAAGGAAACAGCCCAACTGTTTCCGCTCCGCCCGGGGATCGAACCCGGGACTTCTCGGTTGTGAACCGAGCGTGCTTCCCCTACACTACGGAGTACCCCTCCGGGTACTCCGAGTGTGTGTGTGTGTGTGTGTGTGTGTGTGTGTGTGTGTGTGTGTGTGTGTGTGTGTGTGTGTGTGTGTGTGTGCGTGCGCATTGTCAAGGAAGTGAGTCATTCAGAAAGGGCCTTGGTTTTCTATGAGTGAGTAACATCAGAGAGGTCTTGGCAGTAAATGATGAGGGTACAATGGCGGAAGTAAGAACAGGAAAGTCAGTAACATCAGGAAAGTGTATGAATGAGTAAGTGTGTGGATGTGACGAATTAATATCAGAGAGTTTAGTGAGTAGTTAAGTGAGCGAATATAAACTAAACAAGGAAGTTATAGCGTCATGTTAGTGAGTGAATGAGTAATGATTGGATTGAAACTGCATATGTGCTTGTAAAGTTAACGAATAAAACAAGATCAGGAAGATTATAGGTTCGATCAGGGAAGTATAAGTACTAGGTAGCATAGGAAGAGTGCAAGTTATTGAGTAAGACATGAAGTCAATGAAAACTTTAAGAATGAGGGACTTTTTTTTGCTTAGGTATTATAACATATCATAATTTTTATACCGCTGTGGAACTCTTAAAAAAAACAGGTGGGAACATGTTTTCAGGATCAAAACCCAGTCAGGTTTCCGCCGTGACCCGATGATTACCATGCGCGAGGCGACCAAGCGTCAAATTTCGATTTTATCGCTCTCTTTTTCCTAACGCTAATGTTCTATGATTACTTACTCAATATTCACCGATTAGATTAGGTAAACCAGTTCTGGCCAAAATTCATTCGACAATTTTTCAAGTGGATATAATTTTAACACAGTGAGTGCTAAAAAAAAAAAGAGAAAAAAGGAAAAACTAATTTCTCTAA
>JACEEZ010022457.1:360000-382500 GCA_016584305.1 Chionoecetes opilio
CGAATCCTATGACACAACACTAAAACTCAAGTAGCATCACCGTTAGTTAGACACAATAGTCAGAAGTTCTGAAATGACACTCTTTACAAAGGGTGTGAAGAACAGACATGGGCGAGGTGGTGGTCGGGAAGAGGAACAATGGTGAGGTAGTTGTGGTGTAGGAGGGCATAGGGTGGGACAGGAGAAGGGGGGGAGAACGAGACGCTAAGCTGGAGGTGAGGGACAGAGAGGAGGGCAAGGAGGTACAGGTTATAGAGTAGGCGGTGGTGGTGGTGGTGATGGTGGTGGCAGGAAGGCAAGTGCGAGAGAAGTATATGGCAAGGTGGTGGTCATTTACGTATGTGCTACCAGCAGGTGGGGACGGGGTGGGAGAGAGGGTAAGGAGAGGTAGAGGTAAAGGTGTTGTGCGTATGGGGGATAGAGATGTGTCGCCAAAATATATACGTATGGGTTAGGTGTAGTAAGGGTCAGTATATGGTGGTGGTGGTGGTGGTGGTGGTGGTGGTGGTGGTGGTAGGGGTTTTCTTTATCCTCAAACAGTCACAGTTACATCTTTCTTTCTGCCACGGGATATAAGGTCTTGACTCTCCTCCATGATCTAGAATAGCAGGTGCAACTCTCATTCCTGACTGCTTTAGAGATTCACAACATGTTACTTTCCTTCATCTCTATCACCCATCCACTCCACATTTTCTGTAAAAATGTTCTTTTCTTCTTAAGGGCTCCTCCAATCATAATTTTGTTTCCGTATTCAACAGAGTTGCTCTTGTGCTCCCTTTGGATCCGTGGGCACCGAAGGCTCTGCCTCTGGGAGGACATGAGAATAATTCTTTTCTGATTTCCCAAAAGATTTCTATCACCCTTTCAGAAGAATTTCGGAAAAAACCTGTTGTTACACAATACATATAAAAGCCTTTTAACAGAATCTTGCATTAATATTTTGTCTGCAACGCGTGGTCTTACATTATCTACTACCTCTCTTCACTTTAATCTCAAGTTTCTTTGATCGACAACAAGATTTCCGAGATGAACAACATTATAATTATACAGACTCATATCCTTTATCTGTTCATGCCTCTAATGCAAGACCATCTAAAATCATCTACTTGTTTTCACTTGCATATCATTTTGTTTCTCTAACTTCATTGAGTATTTTCCAAATTCCCAAATGATCTTTGACTTTTGTACCGAAGTTAGTAGCTGAAAGATTCGAATGCCACGCATGAAGCAACCCATGTTACTTTGATTAAAGAAAAATGTTTTGGTTATGTTTCTACCATTATCATCCATTGTACAGCAGTTTTTGTACTAAAGGACATAATAGTAAATTAATATCCTTCTCGTTTTCCATAACGATAAAAAAAAAAGTAACGAATTCGACATGAATGAAAACTTGAATTACAGCCATATAGTAATTACCGACTAACACAATATTTCCACCTAGTGACATCAATGAAATCCTTGATATCCACAAAAATACCAACTGAATGGAATTCTGGGTACTCACCGACCAGACGGAAGCTCGGAGGCGACAAGGGACCTTTGCGCAACGTCCCGGCCAGCGTCCACGGGCCACGGGGCAGGTGTGGGGGTGGAGGGTAGACCACGACAGCCTGACACCAACACACTGAGGAAGAATAGTTGTTTTGAGTTAAAAATTGAAAATAAATTAAATTGGAAGATAAGAAAATACATAAAATTAGAGTAGAACCAAGGAGAAAATCTAAATGTTCCTTCATGTATTATGATTAGAGCATATGTCGTGGTGGCATGCGTGTCTCTTCACTGCAGCATTACGTGAACTTGTTGAAACAAAGACATCTCTGCGTGCCAGTGTGCTGCCTTACAACATTTATCTTTGTGTGTGCATGTGTGTGTGTGTGTGTGTGCATGTGTGTGTGTGTGTGTGTGTGTGTGTGTGTGTGTGTGTGTGTGTGTGTGTGTGTGTGTGTGTGTGTGTGTGTGTGTGTGTGTGTGTGTGTGTGTGTGTGTGTGTGTGTGTGTGTGCACCATTTTGCAGCATCAAAAAACTCGCCTAACATCTGTAGATCAAGGTCGCCCCCTCTTCTTAAAACAACATTCCTTAACGTTTCTTTAATCTGCCCGAAAAAAAGTTATCTTAACAGTTAAAACCTACATTAGGTCGTTTAAAATTTGATATGGATCATGAACTCAATTAATGAGAGAGAGAGAGAGAGAGAGAGAGAGAGAGAGAGAGAGAGAGAGAGAGAGAGAGAGAGAGAGAGAGAGAGAGAGAGAGAGAGAGAGAGAGAGAGAGAGAGAGAGAGAGAGAGAGAGAGAGAGAGAGAGAACAAAAATAGTCAGGTTCGCCGTGTACACACGTCACTCCACAAAATTCGTGAACACTTGGGGTGAGGCAAGCCCATCAATTTCTCAAATCTTTTCCTTGTCTACAAATGTTCGCTCAGTCTCCTCTTGCCACACCTGTTTCACACCTTCCGGCTTCATAGCTCCCCTGAGTCTTCTCCCTCGATGCCCCCCCCCCCCTGGCTTCCCTCTGCCCTAACGCGCACGCTCCACACACACACACACACACACACACACACACACACACACACACACACACACACACACACACATACACAAACACACACACACACACACACACACACAAGAAAAAAATCGTATTAATATGATTGATGTGTTTCTTTAATCATTAGTTTGTTTCACTTAACTTTATACTACAAAAATTTTATACTTTCTCTCTCTCTCTCTCTCTCTCTCTCTCTCTCTCTCTCTCTCTCTCTCTCTCTCTCTCTAGAATATACGATCGATTCAAATATGACTATAGTCTATTCACTTAAGCCTGGATTCCTGGGCTGGGAGCTGCTCGCTGCCTAGCCGAGTTTGTAAGGACGTCGCTGATTGGCTGATAGACTCGGGCTGGGTGGCGATGGTGGTGGTACTTGCCTAGCAGCAACCCAAAACCCTTGCGTTGCCTCAGAAAAATATTCATATTTCTTGGCTTTACTCATCTCTTACACAAAATAGGCCTATTTTGTTTGCATCAGTAAATCAGGCAGTGATTGTTCAACAACAACACGCCATTTATAACTCAATAGGGTAAAAAATAAAGTCATGACTGACTATCACAAGAGTAGGCGGACTTTTAGGTTTTCAGTGCATTGAAATGTTGTACTCCTACCCGATATAACCAAGCTACCAGATAATAGTTATGAAAGCTGAGCCTACCATCGTGTTCATAATACATTGCTGCATATCATGAGCATAAAAAAATTACAGTAAGACTTCACTAATATTAAGATAATTAAAGGAAAGTAAAAGAGTGTATAAACATTATTTCTTGCTTATTTTGCTTCAACTCGCTCTAACTCCATATGTTTTGGTCACATTCAATTTTCAAGAACTGTTTCAAAATCCTTATACGTTTCCGCTTCCTGTGGTATGTAGCACGTACCAATAAGGAAAAGAGTAGGTGGTCAAAATGGCTAGGAAAGTTAAACTGTTTCAAACTGGTGCCGTGACGGGTGGAGCCTCTGATAGCTCTCCCGAAAACAGTCTCTCCTATATAGGGAGCAATGCTCACCCGTCACTGTGCCAGTTTGCAGTAGTAGTTTTAACTTTCTTAGCCATTTTGACCACCTACTCTTTTCCTTATTGGTACGTGCTACATACCACAGGAAGCGGAAAAGTATAAGGATTTTGAAACAGTTCTTGAAAATTGAATGTGATCAAAACTTATGGAGTTAGAGCGAGTTGAAGCAAAATAAGCAAGAAATAATGTTTATACACTCTTTTACTTTCCTTTAATTATCTTAATATTAGTGTCGTCTTACTGTAATTTTTTTATGCTCATGATATGCAGCAATGTATTATGAACACGATGGTAAACTCAGCTTTCATAACTATTATCTGGTAGCTTGGTTATATCGGGTAGGAGTACAACATTTCAATGCACTGAAAACCTAAAAGTCCGCCTACTCTTGTGATAGTCAGTCATGACTTTATTTTTTACCCTATTGAGTTATGAATGGCGTGTTGTTGTTGAACAATCACTGCCTGATTTACTGATGCAAACAAAATAGGCCTATCTTGTGTAAGAGATGAGTAAAGCCAAGAAATATGAATATTTTTCTGAGGCAACGCAAGGGTTTTGGGTTGCGGCTAGGCAAGTACCACCACCATCGCCACCCTGCCCGAGGCTATCAGCCAATCAGCGACGTCGTTACATACTCGCCTAGGCATCGAGCCGCTCCCAGGAATCCAGCTTAAGTGAATAGACTATAGTTTCATAGCCAAACATAGCATAGCAGTAGTAATAGTAGTAGCAGTAGTGGTGGTAGTATTGCCTTGTTTGGCAGTAGGTGTTAATGAATAGTAATTATAGTTTTAAGTCTCGCAATTACACTAATGACAGTTTAACAGCTCCCTCCCTGTGTGTGTGTGTGTGTGTGTGTGTGTGTGTGTGTGTGTGTGTGTGTGTGTGTGTGTGTGGTGTGAAATATTGTTTTTTATCGCGGAGGGAGAGACAAATTTGTATGGAAGGAAAGGAAGGAAGGAAGGAATGGAAAGGAAGGAAGGAAGAGAGAGAAGGAAGGAGGAGAAGGAAGGAAAGGAAGAAGGAAGGAAGGGGAAAGGAAGGAAGGGAAGGAGAGGGAAGAAGGAAGGAGAGGAAGGAAGGAAGGAAAGGAAGGAAGGGAGGAAGGAAGGAAGGAAGAGAAGGAAGGAAGGAAGGAAGAAGGAGAGAGGGATGGAAGGAAGGAAGGAAGGAAAGGAAGGAAGGAAGGAAGGAGAGGGAGGGATGGAAGGAAGGAAGGAAGGAGAAGAAAGAAGGAAGGAAGGAAGGAAGGATGGAAGGAAGAAGGAAGGAAGAAGGAAAGAAGGAGAGAAGAAGGAATGGAAGAAGAAAGGAAGAAGGAAGGAAAGAAGAAGGAAGGAAGGAATGAAGAAGGAGGAGAAGGAAGGAGGAAAAAGAGGAAGAAGAAGGAAGGAAGGAAAAGGAGGAAGGAAGGAAGGAAGGAGAGGAAGGAAGAAAGGAAGGAAGGAAGGAAGAAAGGAAGGAGGAGGAAGAAAGGAAGGATAGAAGGGAAAAGAGGGAAGGAGGAAGGAAGAAAGGAAGGAAGGAAGGAAAGAGAGGGAAGGAGAGAGAGAAGGAGAGGAAGAGAGAGAGAGAGAGAGAGAGAGAGAGAGAGAGAGAGAGAGAGAGAGAGAGAGAGAGAGAGAGAGAGAGAGATGGCGAGGGAGGGAGAGATGGCCCCCCATGGGATTAACAGCATCCCAGGGGAAGGAGGAGTAATGCATGTTCCAGACTTTGATTGGGAAGGAAGGGGGGTGGGGGAGTCAAGAGAATATGAACGATAATTTATTGGAAAATACGAAAAGGAAATGGAAGGAGAGGATCCGAGGCCTGTGTGTTCACGAATTTTGTGGAGTGACTGTACCTGAAATGTGATCCCGTGGGAATTAGAGAGAACTGAAACTCCGAAATGCCAGGGGTCGCTGGCAGTTTTAACTCACAATTTGGTGAAAAGTTGGTCAACTTGAAAGAAAAATATGGGCTTATTCCACTGCACTTAAAACACAAAAGTATAATATTAAGAACGATTTTCTTCTATATGTATATTGTATAGAAGCCTGATTCTGTAAAACATTGTATATAACCAAATAACCAAGTAGGTTATAGTTGAGGAGGCGAGGTAAATGCTACTCTATGATACTATATAGTCAATAACGTATGTTTAGAAGTTATCTATACCTAGGCAGTCATATGTTTCTGTTATTATTGTGTATCAATCAGATAGAAAGCCTGGAAGTGCAATGAGTCGACGCGTGAAGTGGCAATGTTTTGATTCAATCTCCCCGCCACAATCTCCCCGCCCACCACTCCCCGCCGCGGCGTGTCGCCTCCACAATTATAACCTACATTGTCGCAGCAACAAGCCGATTTCGGCATTCTTTATTCTTCGTTTTTCCAAGGCATTGCTTATTGTATTTTGACAAGCGTTTGCCAGACGCAGCAGTACTGTCTTAGAAAACAGTGTGAACATCGCCCGAATTTTACATGCCACAATATACATGTAAAAAATATATTAAGCTCTGTTACTCGAGGCGAGTAATTTGCATTAAATTGCTATCTTAGAACGTTCAATCGTAATGCATGTCATGCATACACTTACTAGAACAACAGAAGAACGTTCTTTTTTAGTATTCAGATGCGGTGCATCAATATTCATTGCGAAATTGATTTATGAAAAATATTAGTCGCGGAGGGAAAACACAGTAGACCAACCTTTGAGTTAAAACTGCCAGCGACCACTGGCATTTCTCGAGTTTCAGTTCTCTCTAATTGCGTGCCAAGAGCGATTTTATTGTTTAAATGGCATCTATAGGGTCTTAGTAGACAGAAAAACTTGGGTGGCAATTTTACTTTTGGGAATTTGGGTTTTTGTGGGGGCTTAAAGGGGGGTACCGTCATTTCACAGTTTATCGCCCGAAATGAAAGCGCTAATATTGATATAACTATTTTTATCTCTTAAAATATTAATAGGAAAATAATGAAAAAAATCAGGTGTCTTCCTCATATCATCATTCATTTATGTACCAAATATTTAGTTGATATCTGGAATAATTATTGATGTATTAACAAATATGTTATTTGTACATGCAGAGTCGGTGAACCAAGATATCCGCCGTCTCTGAACTAGGCTACAAGCTATGGAGTTGGAAACAAAGTTGTGAAGCTACGTGAAGATCGCCAGTTACTAGCTCGCTTCCTAGTAATTCAACAGTCTCGACCAGAACTAGTAGACAAATTGGGAGACACAATCGGAAACTTTGAAATGGCGGTCACACCTCGTTTCCTCTTTGCAACAGATGGGACACTGCTGATCCCGAGTGACAAGAGCTCGTTCATGAAGGAAATCGAGTCATATACACCACCAGTAACTGGATCAGACAACACTACACCACGCATCCAAGAGGTACCAACTGAAATCGTTGTTCTCACCAACGATGAGGGAATGGAGGGTACCACAGAGGGCGTCGAAGAACATCCAGAATCCATCGAGGATTATGTCGGTCTGCACCCAACAAGTAACTCTGTTGACGATGACGAGTTGGGGTTGATGGAATCCAGGTTCGTCAGAGAAACGGTCATCATCATTGATGGACAAGCGGTCGTACAGGGTATGAAGAAGCTTCCAGGGATGCACACAATTAGTGACCTGGCTGATGCATTTGTCAAGAGAATCGACAACATGATGAATTGGTACAGTGAAGGACGAATGATCTTCGACCGCTATATAACGGGATCTATGAAAGAAAAAACACGTTCCAAGCGAGCAGGCTCAGCACAACCAGCGAAGTTCATAATACAAGACGCGATGAACATACGCAATGTTCCTATGAAGCTTCTGCTATCTCATGTAGACACCAAGTCCCAGCTCACAGAATTTCTTGGGAAACGATTGCTGAAGCATTTCTCTGGGAGTAACAAAGGGCTTGTTGTTGTGTATGGGTCATCAGCATACACCAATGCAAACAACATCATCAGTCAGAATATGTCCACTCACAATCACGAGGCAGCTGACACACAAATCCCGCTTCATGTCATCGATGCAGCAAGACAAGGAACGTCAACGCGAGACATGTATGTGTGGTCCCCAGACACAGATGTGTTCTTGTTGTTGATAGATCTTGTTGCCAACCACACTATCCCAGGACAATTGAAGATGTTAACTGGCAGTGCGAAGTTCTTCCGGACAATTGACATCAAAGAGAGGTGCACTGCGATTGGAACGGAGAAGTCAAAGGCTTTGATAGGACTGCACAACTTCACTGGCGCGGATTGGGGTGGAAAGTTCTTCAGTATATCGAAGAAAGCGTGGATAACCAAGTTCCTGCAACTACCTTCGAGCAGCAAGATTATCAAGACTTTCCAGATCTTTGGATGTTCAGACAGTCTTCCTGAAGCTGATGTTGTCAATGTCGAGACGTTCGTCTGCAGTGTATACTCCAGCAAAAGTTTGTGCGTCACATTGCCAGATCTTCGATGGGAGCTGTTCAAAGTCAAGAACTTGGAGGGTGAAAAGCTTCCACCGACGCGAAGCTCTCTGAAACCTTACATACAACGTGCCAACCTGATGTCCAAAAGAGACAAAACCTACCAAGAACCAAGGCCAAAGAACCTGCTCCCAGAGGGCAATGGATGGAAACTAAATGACGACAAAAACCTTATACCAGTACAATGTTTCGAAAAGCCAGCACCACGTGCAGTACTTGCACTAGTTAGGTGTGGATGCAAAGGTGCGTGCAAAGAGAAAGTGAACTGTTCATGCCATAAAAATCGCCTGCCATGCACAGCATTATGCAAATGCACCGACTGTGGAAACGTGAAAGACTACAGTATTTGTGACGAAGATGACATGTAGCCAATCAGTTAGCCAATGTATTAAGATCAGCAAATGACCCCATAAGATTCATTTAAGATTTTACATTCATTTAGTCTATTGTTAGTATTCATCTAGATGTTGAGTGGAGTAATTACTGGTGGTAAAAGGTGGTATGAATGTGTGATGATTACAGAAAAGTATATTTTTATTTCCTTTATTTGTATCAGTGCTATGAAGTCATGTCATGAATATTACATGTTTTATCATACATTTGTCGTTTTTTTCTTTATATATATATATATATATTATATATATATATATATATTATATATATATATATAATTGGTTTTCTTATTTGGTAGTACATCTTGACATTTCAGGGTGACAAAGACACTCGTCATACTTGGGGTTGTTTATGCGCAACGTTTCGCCAAAGGCACTTGGCATCATCAGGCTAAAAATAGTTAAAAATTTAATATATTGCAATGCTAAAAAGCGAACATCTAAAAAAAAAAATTCTAAGAAACAATAAAATATTCCTATATTATCTAAAGTTTAAGTACAAATTATATTTTATTTATTAGTTAGTAATTTTAGATAATATAGGAATATTTTATTGTTTCTTAGAAATAAATTTTTTAGATGTTCGCTTTTTAGCATTGCAATATATTAAATTTTTAACTATTTTTAGCCTGATGATGCCAAGTGCCTTTGGCGAAACGTTGCGCATAAACAACCCCAAGTATGACGAGTGTCTTTGTCACCCTGAAATGTCAAGATATAATATATATATATATATATATATAATTATATATATATATATATATAATATATATATATATATATATATATATATATATATATATATATATATATATATATATATATATATATATATATAAGAAAAAAACGACAAATGTATGATAAAACATGTAATATTCATGACATGACTTCATAGCACTGATACAAATAAAGGAAATAAAAATATACTTTTATATATATATATATATATATATATATATATATATATATATATATATATATATATATATATATATATATAAACATACACAATCATATCGTGTAAATATCATAGTATATGCCTAAATAATGTAGCAAAAGAAAAACAATTCCTGACACTAACTGGTGCTGAGGTTGTTAAAATCTTCTAGTCACGGATGACTTATTTCTGCATTGGATACTTATCTGGGAAGAACATACTTCATAAAATAGTGCTACGTTACTATCATCGATTAGGCCTAGCATTCATTTATTGTACATATATTTAGTTAGAATTATTTTAAAGTAGGAGACAATCAAAGGTGCTGAAATGGACAAAATCTTAACCTAGTTCAGAGACGGCGGATATCTTGGTTCACAGACTCTGCATGTACAAATAACATATTTGTTAATACATCAATAATTATTCCAGATATCAACTAAATATTTGGTACATAAATGAATAATGATATGAGGAAGACACCTGATTTTTTTCATAATTTTCCGATTAATATTTTAAGAGATAAAAATAGTTATAACAATATTAGCGCTTTCATTTCGGGCGATAAACTGCGAAATGACAGTACCCCCGTTTAAGCCCCCACAAAAACCCAAATTCCCAAAAGTAAAATTGCCACCCAAGTTTTTCTGTTTCTTAACACCCTATAGATGGCATTTAAACAATAAAATCGCTTTTGGCACGCAATTCCCACGACATGACACGGTGAACCTGACTAAAACGCGTGGCCCCAAATAAACTTTAACAGAGCCTAGGCACAAGATCAATCCTTCTTGTCCTCAACCTTACTATCATAATATGCAACATTTGTACAGGTGTGGAAGTTCATCGCCCAATGAGACTAAAGTGTATACACATCTACAGTCAAGAGGTAACACCCTGAGAAACAACCTCGATAGATTTATAACGAATAGTTTAATAATCACGACTAAATAAAATAAAAAAATCCCTTTTTTTCTGTTTTCATAGTCTATAGTCTATACCATTGTTTCTTAACCATTTTACCGCCACGCCCCCTTCAGCAGTTGGTCCTTGCCTCCATGCCCCCCCCCCTCACTTCTTTAACCAAAATATTTAAAAATAATCGTGAATCAGAAAGAAAAACTTTAAAAAATGAGTGATAACAATAATGATAATTATAATGATAATAGTAATAATGGTAATTTTGAAGAAATTATAATAATAGTAAGATAATAGTAAGATAATAATAATGATAATAATTAATAATAATAATAGCTATCAATAAAAAAATATATAGTAATTGCATAAAAGTCTATATAGCTAGTGAAACATGGCATGACGTCACCGCAGAATTTTTCCTTCACACTTTTTCTTTGTACAGGTTTTCTTCGCTCACCCTCGCGAGCGAGATTCATGTTAAGGCGAAGGCCGAGCTTCAAGTTAAATACTTGACAGTTCCTCATTTTTATCTCTTGGCTCACGCCCCCCAGGTTATAAGAATCGTCTATACTCTATAACAGTGGTTCTTAAACCTGGGTTCGATCAAACCCCAGGGGTTCGGTGAGCCAGTCTCAGGGGTTCGGCGGAGGCCCTTCGAAAAACATTGCAATTTGGCTGTTATTGTAATTCCAGATTATTCATCAGAGTAAACTATACGCGAAATTAACGTAAATTTAAGCAGTGCGGTGGAGGGAGTCATGTGTGTGTGTGTGTATAAGTACGTGTGCTCGCCCGCCTCTTACTTCCGAGCAGTGGCGTTTAAATATAGGAGGGGGGGGGCCACGACCTCGTTTTGCCATTGAATATCAAATTAGTGCAAAATATCTCTCCTGAGGCCTCAAAATGCCCCTGAAGATGCTTGATTTTCAAACAATTTCCTGACCCCTTCCTCAGACCCCCAGCTGTAGAGACTCGCTTTGCTCGCCCAACCCCGTCTTAAAACAATCCTGGATTCACCTCTTTGCTCCCTCTTTTCCGAGGACCTATATATGCCACTGCTTCCGAGTCCTTCCTTCCTTCCTTCTTATTTAAGTTATTATCCAAATAAACACTTGAATCTTGAGGCAATTTTTCTCAAATTTTTGCATCAATTAAATCAAAATGTACTCTTATTATTCAAATATTTCTTGAATTTTGAAGCAATTTTTATTAAATTTTTGTATTGATCTTTCTTTTTCTTCCCATATTTAACCCCTTGAGACCCAAAACGTAATTTCCATTGTAATTTAGGTACCATAAGACGTTTTTTAGTGAATATAATCAATACTTCATAGATATGACCTGTTTAGTATCCTACTCCACTAACTAATGTGGTATATTCAGTTAGTTTTCGTAATTTTATGGCTCGACAAGACAATTTTTTATAGCAAAGGAAAGATCTGGGCGTGAAGGGGTTAAGCCGGAGTGGCTCCAAACCTTTTTTGTCCCATTCCCCCTTTTCCAGTCACTTTTCCACCTGTGGACCCCTACAACGAAATAGGCTAAGCCAGCAAAATGAATAGAAGATTTTTCTGCAAAAAATTGAATACGTTCATGTAAAATGCCTTGCATTGATATGCTGATTAAGCTGTAGGCCTATTTATATCAAAACAGAACACGTTCTGTTCAGCAGACTTTTTTTATTTAAGTAAAATACATAGGAAAAATGTCATGTTATTGTTGTTATAGTGTTAGGTATTGTACGCAAAAGCTATCCTTATAATACTTGCCTTATTTTTGAGCTTGCAAGCACATGTATGAAAAAAAGAAAAAATTCACAAAACCAAACACATTAGTTTCATGTTTTAAAAACAGCAATCTTAAGTATAACAATTTCAAGTAACATAATAGATATTCCCAAGATTTAAAGACTAATAGAAAAAAAATTATGAACAAAAATTTTCTTATTGATTTCATGGTATTTAAAGTATGCAACATAATAGCAATATCGATACCATGGCTAAATAAATTTGTAGTACACCTACTTAATGAAACACTAATATATGAGGGATAATAATAATATATGAGGGATGAAAAGGAGTAGTTACAGTCCAATAAATCACAAAAAAAGCCTGAATTTAAATTTTTTGTTTTTTTTATTAATAAAAGAAGAAAAACAGCAGTGAATGACTTTTCATTGGTTGCAAAATATTATGTCACTATATATTTCTCAATGGGACTTTTGTGGTTGTTTCTGACCAACCAGCTCATGAAGCCTTGGCTCAGTGGCGGCCTGTGCACACCGCAAGTCATCTTCCACAGACAGCTTGTTCCTCGATTTACTTTTTATTGTAAGTAATGCAGAAAACCCACTTTCGCACAGGTTGGTTGAAGAAAAAGGCAAAAGAACTCGAACTGCCAGATCACTTATTTTGGGATATGATTCCATCATTGAACACCAAGGCTAGACAAGGAGTTTGACTGGAAAACATTCTTAGCTGTTGAATCATGGATAAGCTCAATGAACTCTTCTTGTGCGTCTTCTGACACATCATCAACCTGATATAAGAACGGATTTTTTGCTACTCTTACCATGATAAAATAACGGTTATTAATTTTCTCTCTCTCTTATTATTATATTCCAGTAATTTAAATTTAAAAATAATTAGATTCTTAGAATATGTATGGACCCCTTGAAATTCTTCCATGGACCCCTTGGGGACCATGGACCCCTGGTTGGGAACCACTGGGTTAAGGGGTTCGGCCAGTGTGCAGAGGTTTTTGTTAGGGTTCGGTGCCTCTGAAAAGGTTAAGAACGACTGCTCTATAATATGAATGGTAGCTACTGCAACGGAGCGGATAGCCGGCACCTTCATAGATGATACATTACCTATGGGGTACTTTACCTATAACCGATCTATGAATGATTATTATAGATTTGCTTGCGTAAAGTTCGCGTAAAACACAAGAGTTATGTTCAAACACAACACACACACACACACACACATCGCGAGCCAGCTCGCATGGACAAGACCATGGGAGAACACACGTGAAACACATATAGACAGAGAAAAAGAGAGGTTATATATATATATATATATATATATATAGAGAGAGAGAGAGAGAGAGAGAGAGAGAGAGAGAGAGAGAGAGAGAGAGAGAGAGAGAGAGAGAGAGAGAGAGAGAGAGAGAGAGAGAGAGAGAGAGAGAGAAGAGAGAGAGAGAGAGAGGAGAGAGAGAGAGAGAGAGAGAGAGAGAGAGAGAGAGAGAGAGAGAGAGAGAGAGAGAGAGAGAGAGAGAGAGAGAGAGAGAGAGAGAGAGAGAGAGAGAGAGAGAGAGAGAGAGAGAGAGAGAGAGAGAGAGAGAGAGAGAGAGAGAGAGAGAGAGAGGAGAGAGAGAGAGAGAGAGAGAGAGAGAGAGAGAGAGAGAGAGAGAATATTGTGTGCGTGTGTTGCGGCTTAAAATAAAGTTTTCTCTGTTTCTACTCTATGAAAGGGTAGACTATATCAGAAATACTGTGACCCCAAAATGACTGTGCCCAAAAATGTATCACTTGTTACTAAAGATAAGTACACAATTATAAACTACTGTGTATTTTTCTTCAGTGGTATATACATATCTGTAGTGATGCTCAAATTCGTAATATATGGCGCATGGGACATTGGTGAAGTGGCGACTAGGTAGTGTTATAAATTTGACGGTACTCTATAGATAGGTTACTTTGGATTTAACATACCTATACATGAATAATCACCGTCACGGGGTTGTCCCCGAAGTTGCCGAGCGGGAGGGGAGGGGTGAATCACCCACCCTGAGTGTTTATTTTGACTTGGTCAAAATATTGATACGACCGCGCTCCTGGAGAACTCGAGCTCAAGTTCGGGGGGAAGTCAAGTGTTTGTTGTGGGAGCCCTGTAGAGAAGAGAAACGTAAACAGAGGGAGACGCACGCCGGGGGAGCAGAGAACAGAAGGGGAACAGCGGTGCCCAGGGGAGTTTGGAGACTCGCCTGGGCCGTAATTACCTCAGTGTCAGGCGAGCCAAGGGTAGAGGATGAAGTTCCCTGTGGTTTGAGGCGCCTGTGGAGGTGACAGCTGGACTGTTTCCTGCTGGTGTTGTGCCGGTGTGAGGTAAGGTGTGGCGTCTCCAGCGGAAGGTGACGTCTCCCGTGGCACTGTGTGGCGTTGGGAGGCACGGGGGACTTCCTGGGAGAGGAATTGCCCCTGTGGTAGTGTTGCGGCGCCTGTACGAGGCGGCCGGCACTGTGGTGTGCCTGGGGTGGCACTGTGTGGCGTTGGGAGGCACGGGGGGGGTGACGTGCGGTGTGCTTGCGGTGCGCCTGTCGGGACTGACGGCGACGCAGCAGAAGGAGGCGGCCACAGTGGATAGTTGCAAGGTTGTGCCTGCGAGGAGGTATAGTCGCAAGGTTGTGCCTGCGAGGAGGTATAGTCGCAAGGTTGTGCCTGCGAGGAGGTATATAGTCGCAAGGTTGTGCCTGCGAGGAGGTAAGGTTGTGTGGTAGTATTGCGGTACCTGGCTTGTGGCGGTCGCTGTGTGTTGTGGCGCCGGACGAGGCGGCCACTGTAGTGTGCCTGTGAGAGGTACTGGGGTTGTGTGGTGATTATGTAGCGTTTCCCTACGACGGCCGAGGAAGAGGTCGGGGGTTGTGACGTGTGTTGTAGTGTCTAAGAGTTGTAGATTTGTAGTGAGTGATCTTGAAGCTTGTACTGTGTGTTACTTCAATATAACACCGTGAAAGGACCCCTTGTGTTTGCCTAAACCCTTCCCCCCTGAGTGTGTGAACAGCCAGAGAAGGGGAACACAGCTTTTTTTGGTAAGTCCTCAATTACTAGCACCAGCCCTGTTTACGCGCTACGCGTTCCCCTCTCTGTCTTAAGCACCTGCCTGCTTCCCTGCATCTCAAGAGAGCAGCCCGGAGCAGGTGTAAAGGAGCCTAGCTGACGAGGACAGCAGCAAAGGTAAGGGGGGCGTTCGTGGCAATATTACTGATCGAGTTGGTCAAATTTGGATTACCGCACTATTACCCAATTTTGGCCAAATGTTTTTCAAAACAATTATTCAGGGATATACTTATGAAATTAGTATTTCTTGTATATTACTGAAGGCCAAACTGATTAGTTGTTATGCAATGCTTACAATGGGGGAAGAAAGATATATGTGCATTCCTTAGGATTCCTATCCACCATTGGGACTGGGCCATGTTTGCTGATGCTGTCATACAATGGATGCAACTACCCACCCATCGTAGCGTTGTTCTTGGTAAGGATGACGCACGAACCTAGATTGAGTGCGTAGGACTATAATTATGTTCAGTGATTTGACTCGTATCGTTCTGAGTCAGCGTTGTGTCATATTAGGAGGCTTCGTAGATGGAATAAGCTTTACGTAAAAAATATAGGTCTGTGCCTAGAGAGAGAAAGGGGTAAAACCAAAGATGATAGATCTATCATCCTTGGGGAAGTTTCTATAGACATGAGCGCGAGCAAAAGTAAAATTAGATAGTCGGCATAAGTAATATGACAAAATAAAAAAAATCTAGCCCCTACGTGCAGTCATTATATAACTGTAACATATTAATTTACTGTTACTACATACAGCTGCACCGTTGCACGTTATGTATACATGCAGTGGCGTACAGAGGGGGGGGGGCATGCGGCCATGCCCCCCCCTTTGCAAAGAATAAATAATAATAAATAAATTTATAATATAAATATATATTTATATATATATATAATATAGAATAAAGAAAAAGAAAAAAAATATATATATATATATATATATTCTATAATAATATAACGAAAGTGTGTCCGTCTGTCTGTGTGTGTGTGTGGTATAGGTTCCGCCCCCCCGTGGCGCAAAACACCTCATATGGCACATTTTTGGAATCAGGTTGACCAGGGGAAGGTCATAAGCCCACTTATGAGATGATCCGATCACTTTTTTTTTTTTTTTTTTTTAGCAGCCTATTAGCGAGAATTGTGAAAACAAAAGTGGGTTGCGAGAATTGAGGAAGCCTTGATGTAGGGTGATGGGTAATGGGTGAGTGAATGGGTGGGGTGATGGGTAATGGATGTGGGGTGATGGGTGAGTGAATGGGTGGGGGGTGATGGGTGATGGGTGAGGGAATAGGTGGGGGGTGATGGGTAATGGGTGAGTGAATGGGTGTGTGGTGATGGGTAATGGGTGAGTGAATGGGTGGGAGGTGATGGGTAATGGGTGAGTGAATGGGTGGGGGGTGATGGGTAATGGGTGAGTGAATGGGTGTGTGGTGATGGGTAATGGGTGAGTGAATGGGTGTGTGGTGATGGGTAATGGGTGAGTGAATGGGTGGGGGGGTGATGGGTAATGGGTGAGTGAATGGGTGGGGGGTGATGGGTAATGGGTGAGTGAATGGGTGGGGGGTGATGGGTAATGGGTGAGTGAATGGGTGGGGGGTGATGGGTAATGGGTGAGTGAATGGGTGGGGGGAATACATACATTTCTACATCCATGATTTCAGGAAAGTTAGAAGGGGTTATCTGGAGAGTCCATGTTTGGTGGGCCGAAGGCCCACCAAACACAGGTGGTGGGCCGAAGGCCCACCAATAGCCCTCCGCAGGAGCTAGCCAAAAAGTCCGCCCGGAGGGCGGCTTTGCGGCTAGTATATATATATATATATATATATATATATATTATATATATATATATATATATATTAATATATATATATATTATATATATATATAATATTACCCCACCCTCCTTTTCAATGTTCTGGGTACACCACTGTATACCTGCGTAAAGACAAATGTGCTTACACTGCGGTGGGGTTTGGCCCACAGCTTCTTAACTTTAGAATGTTGACAACTTGACATCACTCGGTAGCTCACACCAGTTACCACCCGCAGAGGGGCTACATGATAAGGGGAGTTGTACTAATAGGTTAAGCCCGGTGTTTGTGCATTAGTATGCTACACTATTACGTATTATGCGAATTAGTACAGACGATCAAGTTGTCTGTAACCGGATATCGTAGGTGGAGGGGAAGGTTCTTACCTGAGTCGAGTCGAGTTATGTGCTGACAGTCGAGTTAACAAACTTTAACGGTTCTAGAACCTTGTTCTTAGAAGCATTTGTTATTTCTAGCATGCCGATATACACGTATTGGAGGGTAATTCGTTTGAGGCCCACAACTAAGACCAAATTAGTTCAATCCTATTGTTGGAGTAACCGACGCGGTGTCACGAATCACTTGCGTTACGGTAACGTCAAGTGATTCGTGACACCGCTATTAGGTAACGTCGTTACCTAATAATGCAACCTAAACAGCAACGGGCCCGGCGCATGCGTGGCTAATTTAAACAAATCCCGGCAAATTTCGGTACGCATATTTCCTTATATTAAATACTTTGTACCACATATCTCCTTTCCTTATCAGTATAACCAGAGCTGATGGTCGCCATTAAGATCGACGTCCATCACTTAGGTTATAATTCGCATGCCGAAAGTGACTTGATTTGTTTATCAAATTTGTTTACCAGCAGCTGCGCATACGCAGTTGCTGGTTTGGTAACTTCTGCGTTATCAAACGCACCCAGACGTTAGTCAAGTTTCACGCAAGGAAGACTTTCTTGGTTACATCAGTCTCAGCCAGAGACTGTGGGAGTGGCCTTTCATTTACTTGACACGATTCAAACAGCTGTAACAAGCGTATTAATTTTGGAGCTTACTAACTAACTAACTATTGTTACCTAGTTATTCCTGTCCTGCCACTGATACGGCAGTGGCGTACCGAGGGGGAGGGGGGCATGCGGCCATGGCCCCCCTTTATATATATATATATATATATATATATAATATATAGTATATATATATATATATATATATAGCTATATATATATATTATATATATATATATATATATATATATATATATATATATATATATATATATATATATATATTATATAATATATATATATTATATAATATATATATATATATATATATATATATATATATATATATATATATATGCAGAGGTGGGCATCGCAATTTTTTTTCCAATTCCGCAATCGCAATTCCGCAATTCCGACCTGCACCAGTCCGCAATCGCAATTCCGCAATTTTTTTCAGATAGGCCTTTTCGCAATCGCAATTCCGCAAACAAATTTTGACACCTACAATTAAAACAAAAAATGTCTCAAGACTTTTTATTAGTGTTTATTTTAATACTTCTGTATTCCTATTGTTTCTGTCTATACTTGTTACTTGTCATTCACAATTAAGTCTTCGTCTTTTAGTATTTTTCTTTACTTTTACACTTCACAGTCTACTGGCTAGTAATCACTAGGTGACTAGGGTATCTATATGAAAGAGGGTAACGCCATTCATAGGCCCTATGTTAAACGCTACTGGGCGCCATCTTAGTGCCAGGGCCTCTTCGTTCACCCAAGACCCGGGGAAGTTCTCAAGGCATGACCCCGCAGTATATCATATTATACATGTATAAAGGATATACTGTTATCTTCGGAAATATTTGTTCTATAAGATTATCACATAAAACACAGTAAAACACATTAAATAAAGGCCATTATGAGACTCTGAAGAAATATGCATGAACTTAAAATTCACTTAAACGTATCGTCATGTAAAACTTTGTGGGACAACATATTACATGGAAGATATCAATAGAAGCAGAATTGTATTAGCTTTCCATTGATATATTTCGTTTTCTGATAAATGCAGTAGTACCTTGCAAAAATTAGCGTTAACTAAATAAATCGTCGCGCAGGCCGCTCTCTGTGATGACTGTGTTCACAAATAATCAAATATATATTGGATATATATCACCTTTTATTCAGTCTTTTTAACAATTTTTCTGTTTTAACTTTTAACTAGTAAATTAAAGGATAATTTATAGTTTCACCCAACCAACGATTTTCTGATGCGCCTTATGTATATAATAAGGCGCATCAGAAAATCGTTGGTTGGGTGAAACTATAAATTGACCAAATTAAATTTACTAAATACTACTCAGTAGATAAGGAATAACTTACTTGTCCAAGTGACTCAAGTTAGCTGGAAGCTTCTCTCCACCTGTTTCCTGGCCCTGCCTGCTCTCACGCTCAGTGCTTTGGCTGAGGGGCTGAGTGCTGGGGAGATCATCCTGAGCCTCCAAGTCACTTCTGACACAATCCCCACTTCTAACACTATCAGTATCCAGTGTATCCACACTCATACTCCTACTCCTAGGCGACGGAGATGGCGACAAAAACTTGTCCATTCTGGTTAAATTTGTTAATTTTCAGAAGCAAAAATAGACTTAATAAACGGCGCTTAGTAAATAAACGGCTATTTTTGCTTCTGTCTAATTTGTAATTTCAGTAATTTCAAATTTGTCTTATATTTTGCAGATTGTGCTCATATAATTAGCGTTTAGTAAGCGCTAATTATATGAGCACAATCTGCAATATATAAGACAAATTTGAAATGACTGAAATTACAAATTAGACAGAAGCAAAAATAGCCGTTTATTTACTAAACGCCGTTTATTAAGCCTAGTTATCCTATATATAAGTTAATAAACCCGTTTATTACCACAATAGACACTGGTTAGTGGTTACTAACCACTGCCAGTAACCAGTGTCTATTGTCTAATTTGTGCAATCTTAGTACTTCACTAACAAAACAACAGTATATGTAGGATAAATCAGTAATCACACACACGGCCAGCGTAGTGAGCATACACGCTCTCAATCCCAAGTCCCAGAACGCACAGACTGAGTGAGTGACTGTGCTACACTAGCTAGCGATGCTTGGACGATGCTTGCTTGGTCTTGGTACGAAGACCGTTTTTTCTCGCAATTGAAAACTGATTGGTTTCTGCGACAAAAACACAACAAGCTTGGTAGGGCCCGAAATAATAATCAGTCCAAAACATTGCAAACAATATCACAAAGCAGTATAAAACACATTTCAGCAAGTGTTATTGGAGTGGTCTTCGTAATCCAAGACGGTGCTTGGACGACAAAAACACGGCTTACTGGCAGTTGGCTGTGTCGTCTCCACCATATTTGGTGGGAACTTATGTTCACGCGGGCACTTGCCATTTTGAAGGTCGTGATCGTCACAATTATTGCGATTGCGTTTCAAAATTTTGGCGGTCCGCAACCCGCAATTCCGCATTTTTTTCAGGCATCCGTAATTGCGCAATTCCGCAACCGAATTACCCATTCCGCAAGTTATTGTGATTGCGCTTTAAAATTTTGGCGGTCCGCAATTCGCAATTCCGCAATTTTTTCAGGCATCTGTAATTGCGCAATTCCGCAACCGAATTACCATTCCGCAAGTTGCGGAATTGCGGACTAAAATTGCGGAATGCCCACCTCTGTATATATGTATATAATATATATACCGTACTATATATATATATATATATATATATATATATATATATATATATATATATATATATTATATATACCGTATTTGCCGGCGCATAAGACGCACCTCCGCATAAGATGCACCCCTATTTTACAAAGAGGTTTTGAGAAAAAAAATATATCGATGTTTTTGAGGAAAATAATTTTGTTTTCGTAAAATTATTAGGTTATTAAAAAAAAAAAAGGGATTTGTAGGGGAAAGCAAATGATTATGAGCATGTACGGTACCTGAATACAATATTCACAGTGCAATGAATGTGAATGGAAAATTATACTAGTTAAAATGTAAAGGGAATGACATGGTAACCCAAATCGGTCATAATATTTTGCAGGATGCCCCCACGAATTGATATTCTAATATTTTGCTACCTATGACATATAGCTTAGATTTAATGTTGTAGGTATTCCTTTGTTGCTTTTCTGCTATGTGTTTAGACTATGAAAAATTTGCAGTATAGATATTGGTATTATTTTGGTAGTGGGCTTTCAAAAGTCCTAGGACTCTTACCTACATCATCGTGTAGCTTTCTTCATTCTGAGTATTTTGAGCCCCATTTCCCGTGGCGCAATTGAATAATAATGACATTACACGTAGTACCGAAAATCTACCGTTATTTCAGCCAGAAAGTTAAGTTAGGTTAAATCAGATTAGGTTAGGTTAGAGGTGGGGTTTGGTTTAGTAACAGATGATATAGAGAAAAAACGAAAATTACCAATAATATGGCAGTGTGAAGCGTAGCAATGTTTCCGGGGCGGACCTGGAGGGGCAGGTTGCCCCCCCCCCCCCCCCCCATACACACACACATGTAAATAAACATTGATTTCCGACAAAAACGAGAGCCAGATTAATTCAAAACACATCAAAACTATTCAGGAGGACTAAGTTTCGGCCTCGAAATCGGTGGTTGCCCAATAACAAAAAATTCACGAAGATATTTAGGTAACACTGTAAGGTAACCATCTCTACCTTGTTATTGTTGTAATTGTTGAAGGGCACCGTTGTCGGAATCAACAATATTTGCCCTGGTTACACCTATGAATCTATCACAGTCGTGAGGGTTGATTAGTCTTCTTCAGGAAGGTACAGGTGAAGGCTGGTTCACACTTTGAAATCACGGCAGCGTTCCGTCAGCCGTGCCTTGTATTCACACTATTCGTCACGGTTCCGTCATTTTCGGCAGTTCCTGCTCACCCTCTAAGCAGACATGGTGCCTCAGAGGCTATGGTTGAAGAAATCTGCATTAATAGCCCTTCTGTTGGATGAAGAAGAGGAGTTGAACTCTAAGACATTGTTTTGGGTACATAAAGCCTTGAGAAAACTACAATTATCAGCACGGCACAGTCTCAGTACGTTAAAATATTCTTCCCCAGGAACCGTTACGTGACAGGACAGTGATGTATTGTAGCCGTGACGGCAGCACACCGTTTAGTGTAACACGTCTATTTGTTTGAATGTAAGAAATTCTAACGGATGTGATGAGACGGTGCCCTGTCACCATGATGGTATGGTGTGATTCGGCCTTGAGGCGGACGGTGTGGTGCCGTGATGGTCTTGGTCTTGGTGTACCGTGTGGAAGACTTGTCCTACAGGTACAGTTGCAGCCTTTTTACTAGCACTCTTTCATACAGTTTCCTTATCCGTAGAGGTACAGGGGTGAGGATTGAGGGGTCAAGGTGGTACAAAGGCCTATGATGTCTCCTATCCCACCTTGCTTACCACTGTAGCGGCGCTAACACACACACGCACATACACACCTGCATCGGCTTAGGCCACCCCCCTGTCTGGG
>JACEEZ010022457.1:387500-437952 GCA_016584305.1 Chionoecetes opilio
ATTACTCTAAGATTCCTTTGTTCCTCACAGTTTCCACAGTTACCGTAGGAGGGATGCAAGAGCCCCTTCTCTTCCTCCGCTGAGCAGTGTTCCTCACGAGGGTTCTGTACACATGAGCAATATGAACTCGGCTCAGCACCTTTGACTTGATCAGCACATGAAGACTAGACCAATGACTATGAAAAGCAACCAGTAGGCAAGTGTTTCAAATAGCTGTACAAAAATAGTGAATAATAAAGACTTCTGCATCATTAAATACCTTTGAAAAGTGCATGGCAGGCTGCAGAGCAGGTAAAAAGAGTTACAAACTACCAGTTACAAAAGAGCTTTTGACAGTGGGTCGATAAGGTGATAAATTTATATGTTTACGGACAAATCACAGCTGATATTGACTGAAACCTGTATACACTCATTTTCTCAAATAAATTTCCGATAGTAATTAAGAGCACAGAAATTTAGTCATTCAAAATAGGTTAAAACACTACATCTGTCCATTAGTCTGACTCTTACTTACCAACATTCCAACAAATTCAACAATTAAGTTCTTTTCGGATGATGGCATAACGTAGCTTCTGTTTCACTTTAGCTGTTTTGTATTTAGACATAACAGCACAGTACTCTGATCTGATATAAAACATTTTACCTCATAGGGAAAGATGTCTCACGTTTACTATAAATGATCACTTCGAATGTCTTTCAACTTTCAACAGTCAATATTTATGACTCCAATGCACTGGACACTCCAATACATAATACAATTAGTATTGTGCAAAAGTTTGAAAATTGTTAAAAGCTCTACCATTAATAACATTACCAACTCCCTCTCCTAGGTTATCAACTGTCATAAGTTCTCAAAAGAAATCCTTATGATAACTGATTACCTTCAAACTAAAATCATAAAATATCATCAACAGCCTTAAATATCTCTTCACAGTTTTGTTGACTGTCCGTGAAACATAACATAACAACATTTTATGTACAGCAAATAGATGAGTGGCAACAGAAATGCACAAGTGTCAGGAGGGAGGTGAGGTACCCTTGGTGGAGATGGAGGTAGTGGTGGTAAGGGTGGAAGGTTGTACCAATGGTGTTACTTACTGATGTCATCAAGTATCCTTCACCATAAGATCCATGCAATAGCCACTTATCATACATCACAAACAAAACTACTTATGCATTAAAACATTTCACTCCTAGCACACCAAATTATACGCCCAGCTCTGGACTTGTCCTTTTGGTATCTTCAGCATATTTCCCAGGAGCTTCTTACATTTTTTGTTTTTACTTGTCACTGATACACTTCCTGTATAATTTATATCTTTACCTTTAGAAAAAAAAACTACATCAGCAAACACTAGAATAAATTATACTTGTAAGACCACAGGTTTTGTAAATATTATGCAGGTGTTTGAGGATCATAACCATCACAAGTAGCAGTTGCAGAAGTCTGCTACCATACCACAGCTGCCCCGTTGGCTGGTGGGTGAATGTCATAACACAACTCACACTAGGAAAGGCTGTCACTAACCCTCACTGCAGCACCTACATAGGAAATCCATTATGAATTTTGTGATAGGATCACATGCTTCAACTTAATTATTTTTATCAATCCCACTGTAAAAGCTTGGTTGAAGATGACTGCCTGAAAGCAGGAGAATTATTTCATTCATTTGACTCTTGGCCTTCCACTGACATTTGAGGCGTCATAACTTCTGAGTTACGTGTATAAGAAGTTCGTGACCGCTGTCTGCGCACTTTGGGCGGTCTTGCTAGACTGAGGGGGGCAAGTGGGGTGGGAGTGAAGGCATTGGGGTGTCTGGGTCGTGTCCCAGCCAGCAACAGGGGCCCGGCCCGCAGAGGGCCTGGAGCCCCACCGCCTGCCAGGCTCCCACCACTCATTCCACCTGTATTGGGAAGCCCGCTTGTCCCCCCAAATATCCGCATATCACCTTAAAGGGGAGACACAGCTTTAACAAAAGCTTCTTTAGATGTCTTTGAAAAATACAATCAATCATTGGGGGCATACGCCGGGGTGCGCGTCGCCTCGCCCACCCTACAACGCCACTCCCGGGGGTCACCACGTGCGATTCCCCATGCAGGCTCCTTTCCCATACCAAGCAGCTCTCGACAAGAAACATCAACTTGCCCCAGCCACGAGCCTTGTGGGCGCCCCCTTGGCCTCCTCCATGCCGGATTGTCTCTTTCAGATACAACCCAATGGGAAGGATCGGTTTCAGGGTAGCATGCCACATGCTCATATAACCGAAGTTGGCGCTGACGGACTATGCAGGTAATAGGCCTTGATTCAGTCTCACGGTGCAATCGCTGATTTGACACGTAATCATCCCAGCGATACCCCATGATTCTGTGAAGACACTTATTACCAAAGGCATCGATTCGCCTCTTCAAGTCGCTATTTAGTGTCCATGTCTCACAACCATAGAGTAAAACAGGGATCACAAGCAACTTATAGAGCCGGATCTTTGTCCTCCTGCACAGGTACCGACAACGCCAAATACTCCTGCTGAGCGAGTCCATAACACGGTGGGCTATGCCAATCGCCGTAAGACTTCTCGCCCGATAGGAGAGGTAGTCGATGATCGTCTAAGAGGCTCAGAACGTTCCACGAGCCCACACGAAGAACTCTCCGGAGGTTGATCCCAGGAGTGATTCGACGGGCAGGCGCCGCCTCTGCACCGCCCCGGCCACCCCCATAAGAAAAAGATGGGCTAGGGGGCCCTACCACTCGATTTAGAGTGCAGGATTCCCAAGGGCTTTGCCCCGCACTCGTCATAGGCAGACCCCCCCCCTGCATCGGCATTGGAGGGGTCTGCGTGGTCGGGCCCCCTGGCAAAACCGGGTCGGGGGCGCGGTTACCACGCCCCCGGCCTCTACATATATGAAATTTTCTATTTGAAAAATACAGGTGATACTTATTTCAGATTCTGCATATGAAAATTTTCTTATGGGGACATAAATAGCAAATAAAGGAGTAAACTTCATGAGAATAGATAAAAATATCACTAACTTTGCATGATGGAGTATGGTCTGGCCAAGAGCTGGGCGGCAGGGCCACCAGGGGCTCCTCCCACCCCCTGGGTCATGGCCATCAGCCTTTTGTCTTCCTTACCCACCCCAGCATGCTCTGGCATGGCTCCAGGCATCATAGGGTGCATGGCTGGCCCCATATAGGGCTTGGCGAACACTGGTGGGTGAGGGGCCCCTGGCCCTGGAGGCCCTGAGGGCGGCATAGGCCCACCTCCATACTGCAGCACAGACTGGGGGGGAGGGGTGCCTGCTGACCCTCCCATCATCTGTGATGTGATAGAAATAACAGTTACCACTGTACTCGCCCTTCGTGCTAAGATGAATATTTGAATTGGGCATCAGGCAACAATGTTAAGACACCATAATACAACTTGCTACCTACTAAAAGTCATGCCATATGATCCACTACTATTACTACTGACCATAAATCTACTTCCAGCAGCATCAGCATGCGGGAGGAGCTCTCACCCACCTGGACAGAAGGCCTAAAGAAGGTGGTGAAGAGCTGGGGGGGAGGGGCGTGGGATGTGGGAGTGGGGGGCTGCTGGGGGGGGACCATTGCCATATATTGCCCTCCCGCTGGCGCTACCCCAGCCCCCCCACCGCCGCCACTCACATACCCCAGGCTTAAACTCATGCCCTACAAAGAACCAGAGATCACCACATCACCAAGGGTTTAATGGGACACTGGTAGCCAGTCTTTCTCCTGGAGTCACACTGAATTCTCTCTGTTGTAGCACAGATTGCAATCATGACAGTCACACGTTTACACGAATGCTTAACCATATAATATTTCACCAAATTAAGTGTTTCTGTTTCTTTCTTAGATGTCACCTTGCATGTGCAAAAAGGAACTATTTGTATAAAAAAATATATAGGTATTGAAGTTTTTTTTTTTACTCTGAAGCTGCATAAATATTTTACCATTTCATTTACATGGTCATGCTTTCTCTTTCTACAGATGGTTATCATAACAAAAAAACAGATTAACTTTTGTTAAGTGTTTTTGTTATAACTAGAGAACCGCAGATGTATGTATGTATGTATGTATGTATGTATGTGTATGTATGTATGTATGTATATACTGATCATGGCAAGACAGTAAATCTCATGGAAAATCTTAAGTCAAGCAAGGAAATGCTTTTCAAAGCAAGGAAAGGCGGTGGCAGAGTGGTTAGCGTCTTTAAGTGGTGGGCTCGGTGTTCCGAGAGACTCGGTTCCTCTTTACTTTTTGTTTTTCTTCTTCTTTTGCTTTCTTTCGCTATATTCATACATTTCATTTACATGTAAATGCTTTTAAAGATTTTCAATCACCATACTTTTCATTTTTTAAACAACACATCATACCACCCTTTTACAATCCATATACTAGTACTTTCTTTCTTTTGGTCCTTTGCATGCTCAAGAAATACATTTGCTACTGTATCCAATCATCCTTGAGCAGTCCTCCTTGACAACCAACACTTAAGAGCTGACTGCACACACCACCACCATTACCTTTTAACTTCAGTATCATAACAATTATCAGTTTTTATTAAAAGTAATTGACCCTATTATATTATATTCCTTTATTAACTTGTGTCAGAAAAAGTTCCTGATTCGTTTATCATTTGTTTCAAATATCAATGTTACTTTAATTTGCTTACTGAATAATGCAAAACATGAGTTATGATTAAGATTTTTGTGGGGAGTTCACTATAAAAAAGGTGGTGACTATACTGAAGTAATAAATTATGTAAGAAAATTAGTACATATCATACATGTTCTATTCATGGTCTTAACTTTCCAAAGATGTAAACAAAAAAAAATTCCAGACAGGGATTTTCCTTTAGTCCACATTTTTCAAGCTTTACTGAAAAAAAAGTAGAGAGGAAGAAAAAGTTCAAAACAGCAACACATAAACACCCTTCTCTATAAGTTCATTAATTAAAGTAAGAGTTGACTGATATAATCAAGCCATGCCATGGCTTCACATTATATGAAGGTCTCTGTTGGCTTTTGGGAAGCCTTTGTTCTGCACCATGTTGTGACAAGAACCTCCACATATCGCCACAGCCGTAGCCACAGGCAGTGCATAAAAGACGTCTCCCTTGCCATCTGCCATCATTTTTGTTTTGGATTCTGTGCAGATGAGATCTCTTCTCCTCTTGTGCCAGTATTGCCAGAGATGCATTTCTATCCTTACCCCAAGGAAGTGCCAGGTTCCATGAGAAAGCAAAGAAGAAGACCTGCTGTGCCATTCTGTTGGACTTACATGGTCCACATCATCTCAATCTACGTATGTGGTCATTTCATTCCAGCATGAGACCACACCACAAGTCAAGTACCATGGGACCCTGATCCAAATGGTTCTCAGCCAGTTTAAAAACATGGCTATAATCTATCAACACTTATGTAGGACAATAACCATTCTATTACATCATCAATACATGATGAACAATAGTAATGAGTTGACTTTTACTGAGTTTTCTAAGACAATGTAAAACTTACATTGTATATGGAGATATATTCCTTCCTCCAGGAAAATGTTATAGCACCATACTCTACTCTAATGAAGTGCTATGCCACTGTAGCAAAATGTAATAGAATATATATACTCATTTGACACTGAAGGACAAAGATAAGCTAGTAACCATTTTAAGCACCAATCATGCTATAAGCTGCTGATCACCTTTGTACAAGTGCAACAAGACAAGGCTGCCCAAAACTACTGAGGGCAAGGGCTGCTGCAGTGTGTGTGCATGCACATACACACATGCACACACACATGCATGCATACTCACGTAAACGCGCACACACATATATGCACACATGCACGCATACACGCACGCTCGCACACACCGCGCGATGGTCAAGTTGACAGCGTACTGGTCTCCCACTCTGTGGGTAGGCAGTTCAAATCCACGCGCTCCCAAGGATTTTTCACTGACAAATCTGGGCAGTTACTGTCCCCCTTGAGCAAGGGGATGGGGGTGTGTGGTGTGTGAGGTCCCAGCATTGCCCAAAGATCGGTAATAATGAGCTCCAAGCTCGCACTGAGAGGGTGAAACTGGCGATCGCGAGCTAGCTCGAGTGGACAAGACCCTGGGTGAATAACACATATGCACACATGTACGCATACACGCACGCCTGCGCACACACACATATACAAAAAAATATATATACATATATATATATATATACTGTAAATAAATAAAATAAACAGCGAATAAAATTACATCTACTGTCACAGAGACTATTCTATTTTTGAACTTAGCATATAGGCGATGCACTTTCTGAACATTCATAAGCACATAGCATTATCCAAAAGAATTGTAAAAGTGACATGAATGATGAAAATATTTCATAATTCAAAGAGCCATTGGGGATATTGAAGGAATAGCTGTTTTCTCACAAACCATGTCACTGAACTATACTTCTTTTAGGCTTTGTAATAAGACAATGCAAGATAATCATCACCACAAATTTATCTCCATATATTACTCAAGAAAATATGAAAACATCTAACTGGCATGGAATGAAGGAAAGACTTATTTTGTTGTGTGAAAATATGCAAAATAATAAGTTTTTTATCTTTTAGAAAAACTGCATTACACGGAAGTATATTCAAAGCTATATCAAGGAATAGACACCAATCTATTATCTAATATTGTATAATAATTCTCCAGTTTGGTGACGTGCTATGGTGAAATAAAAAATGATGACAAAAAATTTAAATAACCTGCTCCCAAGTTTGGGACCAAATCTTCATCACTGGTGACACATTTACTGTGATTTATAGTTGTGACTTTTGTGTGCCTTAAATATGAGTATTTTTACAATTACTAACACATGATAAGAAGTTTTAAGAAACAGGCATCAGCAGATTGACAAGACTTTTCACTATCATATGCTATGTACTTTTTTTTTTAGTTCCAGAAGCAAATTGCTTCTTTCCGTAAGGTAAAGATGGGGGGATACGCTAAACTGCGCATGGCCTCGATGCTCATCTCTGTCACATATGACTTTGAGCTTGTGGTCGGTGAAAACCCGCTACCCCGGGACACAGGGCTAGTGTGACATCCGAGTTACCACAGTTACCTTCCCCAGGTTTTCCCAGGTACCCATTTATCGACCAACCCCGAAAGGAAGGATGAACAGCTGGGTGGGCTGCACGCTGACTGCCCTGACCGGGATTCGAACCTCAGCCCGCGGATTTGTAGGTAGGTGAGCCAGCCACTACACTACGCCCAAAATATTGTTCGCCGCATCATAACAGATGCTCCCATAAGGGAATTTTGAAAATGTACTCTATAGCAGCCTAGTGACTTCTGAGAGAGATATCCTACATATGGCAGCATGTTTAAAGCACGGGCAGTCCATCAAGACCATTGAGGAATGTTCAGATGCCACTTGTCAATTATAGACGAAGCATTTTGAAAAGGATCGCCTCACTCCCCGCGAGTAATTTGAACAGACGCACGTTGGTATAAATATCATTATTTTCATAATGGGTGGCAAGAAAGACCTAACAAAGAAGCAAATTAAAGTTATTGTGACTCTACCTACACAAGACAGAGAGGCCAGAGGAAGAAATATCAAGGATTGTGGGTGTTACGAGGAAATGTGTGATGAAGTGAGGTGAAGAATTTCGTGAACGTGGCGAGGTGGCGACACCGTAACATAAAGAAGTGGCCACAGCGAGGATGTAAAACATCAGCAAGCACCGTAAATGTCATGAAACGTCAAGTGGATGCCCATCCTCAAATAAGAGCAAGAAAATTATTACGATATGACATTTACATCCTCGCTGTGGCCACTTCTTTATGTTACGGTGTCGCCACCCCGCCACGTTCACGAAACTCATCACCCACTTCATCACACATTTCCTCGTAACACCCACAATCCTTGATATTTCTTCCTCTGGCCTCTCTGCCTTGTGTAGAGTCACAATAACTTTAATTTGCTCCTTTGTTAGGTCTTTCTTGCCACCCATTACGAAAATAATGATAGTTATACCAACGCGCGTCTGTTCAAATTACTCGCGGAGAGTGAGGCGATCCTTTTCAAAATGCTTCGTCTATAATTGACAAGTGGCATCTGAACATTCCTCAACGGTCTTGATGGACTGCCCGTGCTTTAAACATGCTGCCATATGTAGGATATCTCTCTCAGAAGTCACTAGGCTGCTATAGAGTACATTTTCAAAATTCCCTTATGGGAGAGTCTGTTATGATGCGGCGAACAATATTTTGGCGCGTAGTGTACACCACGGAGGCGCTTTCTTTCCGTAAGAGATTCTATAAATAAACACTCACTTACCAACCTGGTATCTCTCGCTAATAATAATACCAATACAGAAATATTATCCATTCAGTGTACCTCCTTCCTCAGCAAACATAACCCACATAAAATATTGATATATTTCTCGTACTACTTACCTGAACAACTGTGCTCATTTTAACACATCAATATGAATGATAAATTTGCTTAAAAAGGCCAAGGAAATTAAGAAAATAAATAATACAATTTGAAATTCTCCCAAACAAGCAAGGTGATACTCAACAGAAAAATAGATTTCTGCTTTTTGTTTACATGAAAAATTAAACTACCATGGGAAGGATCATAACGATTTCTTCACTCTTGTCCCTTTTAGTTGCCTTCTATGACAATGACATGCAAGGAATATGGAGACACACACTCCACGCACCATGTCGCAGGGCTTGACATGAGCTTTATCGTTAACCACCCAGAGGCTGACTGCATCACAGGGTAGTATGGACCACCTTAATGGGCAGTGGGGTTGTCACATCCATCCACCAAAATAGATAGATAAATAAGAATGGTGGTGCGTCCCACTAGCCAAAATGCGACATCATAAAACATAGCAGACACAGTAGATATGAATCTTATTCCTAATTTTCGTAGCCAACACAAGCAAGCAACTCTAGTCAGAGGGAGCGCTTGAGATATTCTAGCATTTCAAATGAATTTTTGCCACTAGCCCATGGCTCGAAACCAATACAGGCACGGCTGAACAATTGCATTCAATCTCAATGTCATTGAATATGAAAAGAAATATGACAATAGAGTAACAGAGCAGAGCTTTCGGCCAAAACTAACCAAAAAGATTTTACAAAATTGGAGAAAACAAGAGCATTACCTGAAAGATGCTAAATGTAGTAAATACAACTCATCACGAGTGCTGTAAAATGGCTTGTAACTGAAAATTATAATCATGGGTATTAAGTGAAAGAAGCTTGGAGAATGCAGTACTTACAATAATAATAGAAAACCTAAAGACAGATAACAATGAAATGTATAAAAGCCTGTTCTCCAAAAAATGTCCTTGTAAAACAAGGGTGTAGCTATATCATAGGCCAGTAAACACAGTAATAATGGCACAGCCACACGTGGCTGTCACAACAGGCTTAAGTGGGTAGAGTGGCAGACAGTAAGTGAAGAGACAAAAAAAAAAAAAAAAAAAAAGATAACTTGACAGCTCAACAAACACAAGTACGATCCCGATGAACGGGAAATTAAAATACAAGGAAGTAAGATGTATAGCTTCAGTGCTTCATTTTGTAATCAACCATTCAACACAGTACTCAAGGAAAGGTTGGAGAAAGAAACAAAAAAATCAAGTAGAAGGGCTACCCTGGAAACATGAAATGCATTACAACACCTCCAAAGATAAAGTAAATGAAGGAAACCACCATTCATCGCCCTCATCCTTGATCCTGATGAAAAAAATACATATGTCCTCTGGACTACATGACTGCTAGTGTTTTTTGCCTGAATGTGTTGTGTGAAAATTTGTTAATTTATCAAAGTACTCCAAACATCCCTACATCGTGATGGTGTCTGGTAAATGGAGACTTTAAAGTTTTTTTAAGCACTTTTTTTTCACTGAGTAGTCACCACACTGGAGATTTTATTACATACCGGAACTAGAAATGACACACTAATCCACATTGAAATAATTTGAATATAATGCTGGTGTGCAGTATTTACAGCTCACCTTATGAAATGGAGTGGGCGTAAAGGGACATGATTAGCTCACCTGGGTACTCGGGGTCTGGGGGGGAGTTGGTGCTCTGTAGGAGACAGCTGTAGCATGACCAGTAGGGGCGGGGCCTTGGGGGGAGCCGTACATGCCTCCAGACATACCCTGCATGCCACCCACCGCCTGGTACACTCCCCCACCTGGTAAGCCACTTGCTGTGTAGTAACCTAAGCTGCTACCCATCCTGTAAGGTAATGGAGACCTAAGATGTCCTTGGGACAGATTATGAAGAAGGTGCAATAGTTATCTGATAGTGAGTAATGTGAATAAATCAACTATGAGGTACAGAACTGTAAGCAATGAATGTGTTCTATTCTAAAATTTAAAAAAATAAAAAAAGGCAAAAGTTATACCAAGAAAAAAGATTATGTATTGCATAAAAGAAAGGTTAATACATATAAAAATATTGTGTATAAACCACAGAAAGATAATATTTCAAAACGTTGTACAGTAAACCCTCTCTGATTCCAACCCGTGTGATTCGAACTTCGGATAATTCGACCCAGGTAGAATTATCCAAAATCGACCCCCAATTAGTTCAAATTAAAGAGGGTTTACTGTAATTCAACTGGAACTCACTGTGGAAAGGAGGTGGTTGTGGTGGAGGGTGTTAGGGTGTACTGGTGGAGACTGGAGGGTGCTGGCTGGCCTGGAGGGAGGGGACCACTGAGCCCTGACCCTGTTGGTGCTGAAGGTAGCTGGTAGTAATAAGTGGTGCCTCCAGCCTCCTGCCCACTGCCTGTCCCACTCACACCCCCACCAGCAGGGTAGGTGACCACGGTGTAGCCTCCTGGAAGGTAGCCACCACCTGATACACAACAGAGGGATCAACTCTAACGTGCATTCCTGTTGAGCTCACCAGAACCACTGTCTGACAGTATTTCAGTGGGAATAACTCTGTATGGAAACTAAAGGAAACTGTTTAGGCTACACTTCAAAAAGATAAGATATAAAATACAGTACAAAAATACAAGTTATCTCAGAGAGCGTGCTGCTACAGAGGTCTCACGAGTTCTGCGTCTGCTTCCTTCTGGAAAACTGGCATGAAATTGCTCAATTGCAGATCTCATAGAATATACTTATATGCTGAAGTATTTGTTTATTTTGGCATTTGTGGCATATGCCCATTTTTTGGTATCCATGACTTACAGTTGGAATCTAACAACATTTGGACGAATTTGCCCTTGACATGGCCATTATATCAGATTAAATCACTAATTGCATAAATATTATGAGTTAATAAAACTTGATTAAGTGTGTGTGAAAACTTACTACTTGTGAAAATGAACGCAGATGTCTAGGATGGGGATATTTTGGACTCAAAGCAGAACTAATGAATCACAGACGTTGAGTGACGCAAAACTCCCAAGAGCCCGGTGGTGACTTCATGAATCATGTATTTGCGCCACCATGAGAGACTCACCTGGGGGGAGGGCGGGGGCATGTTCCATAGAGGGGTGATGGGCAGCAGGGGGGCCAGGGGGTGCGGGCACTCCCCCAGGTAGGGGAGGTACAGATGGCATCCCCTGTACTTGCTGCATTCCTGTTGCCTGAACCCCTGTTGGGGCCTGCACCCCTGCTGGGGGCTGAACCCCTGCAGGGGGCTGCACTGGGGCCATCTGATACTGAGGGTACACATACTTGAGGGAGCCATTCAGGTTGCCCACACTCCCTGCTGGCATGTAGTATACTGGCTGAAATTCAACATAAGTATGTCAGTATCTATCCATGTATCTAATGTCTTGTTCCCTATAAAGTGAACTAGTCATCATGTCAACTATGTATCACTAGTACATAAAACAATCTATAATATATAATAATAAGTGCATATAATTCACATCTCTCTCTCTCTCTCTCTCTCTCTCTCTCTCTCTCTCTCTCTCTCTCTCTCTCTCTCTCTCTCTCTCTCTCTCTCTCTCTCTCTCTCTCTCTCTCTCTCTCTCTCTCTCTCTCTCTCTCTCTCTCTCTCTCTCTCTCTTTTATACTTTTCCAGTCATATCGATACTCAGCCATATACTTAAATACTGTATATCCAATCTAGTCATTGACAGCTCTAGGGGTGCAACAGGTTTTCCATATAAGGGTACCAAAGACAATCTAATGAGTAAATAAGAAAGACATTTTTTTAATCAAGATTAATCCCGTTACCTGTGTGTAGTGTTGTCTGGGCACCACATAGCTATGAGGGCCAGAGGCAGGGGCCGGTGCGGCAGTCACCTGGCCTCCAACCATGTCTCCACCACCCTCACTTCCGTTGGGTCCACCCAAGCACAGAGCTCTCATGTGGCTGGCCACCTCACTCACATGGCCCTCCTGATGAGCATTTTCTTAACTTAGCATTCAAGCTATTAAAAAGTATTTTGCATATAAAGATATAATTAATTAAATAACAGAGTCCCTAAGTATGATATTGGTGTAATTTGTTTTAGTTCTTAGGCCAAGTAATCGTACTTATTTATTCCAAAATCCCTTTACTGTTAGATAACTGTACTGTTTTACTGTTTGGGGAGGCGGTAGCAGAGTGGTCAGCTTCTCCGAGTGGCGTTCACGGTGACCCAAGTTTGATCCTCGATGAGAACCAAAATCAACTTAAAATATTTCTACACTGTCGAGTGGCCTAAGAACACAGACCATTAACTCTACCTTCGATTGCGAGTGCATCAGAGGATACAGGGGGGCAGCGTGAGCCTCTAATCACAGGCGTCACTATAAAAATCCTGCCTGCGCCACCACGGGCGAGGGCCAACTATTACTATCAAACATTACTTGAGGATTAGTCCTGTTAATTATATACTTATTTGAAGGTTTTCCCTATCAATATTGGTGATATGAGGGCTTTTACTGCATATGATAGCAAGGTTAAAGTTGATTATGATGAAGAAGATGAGGGTAATGGTGAATTATCAAAATATATTCTAATTTCTTCTCATACTGTTACAAATAATAACACAATTTCCTGTATTCTAAATCAGCAATAAAACATTTGATACTTTCAGTACAAGCTGCCCTTTCATCACTCACCTGAGAGTATGACCTGACATCGGGTGGATAGTACTGCGAGTAGATCACTTGGGGTGTGTGCTGGGGCGCCCCTTCACCTCCACCGCCTCCGCCTGAAGGAGCCGTCACCTCAGGCTCCCTGACGTCCCCGCCTGACACACTGCCACTCACAACACCTGGGAACAGCAACACCTCCATGAAAGCGGAGAAGGTTGAGTATTCAAGATGCGTATTTTTGTGTATGAGCTGCTCTGGGTTTTGTGCCGCCCCACATGTCTGGGACGGGGCCTTATGTATGAAGAAAAAAAGTGTAAAGTGTGCAAACTGTTTCCATTGTTTATGAACGGTCTACTTTTCAAGTGCCATCCTTAAGTTTTTTGGGAAAAGGCTATTTATATGAAAAAATAATTAATATATAACTTATTTCAGCCTCACCTTGCACAGGTTCAGGAGAAGACTGCTGTAGGCTGAGCTGTTTACTTGGGGGACTGCGAAGGGTAGCAGAGGCAGACGGAGGAAGATCATGGGATGTGGGTGGGGACACGGCAGGTACCTGAGTCACACAGGTAGCGAGGCTTCCACTGGAAGTACCTAGAGAGAGGGTGACTCTTTGTCATCAAGGGCAAGCTGTTAAAAATGATTGCATGTTTTGTTCACATTTCCCAGTAATCATTCATTTGGCATGACCTTCCTGTAAATTGTAGATTTCCATACACGAGGCTTCTCCTACCTGAGGGCTGGCTTGAGGTTTCCTTGTCAGAGATAGATTCTTTCTCCTGGGAAGATGCAACCCCTGAGCTGTTACTGCTGACCCCAGGACTCAGTTGAGGGGGGTTATTGGGGTCAAAGCGGTACACTGAGCCATCGGAGTTGATGTAGGGTTGCCCACTCTGGAAACAGAAACTATAATAAAGAACCACAAACCACTCAACTGATCAAAAAAAACTTCAAATTTTGGTGTACATATATAATTTTTCAATTTTTTGTTTGTTTTTTGTTTGAAGAATTTTGTCAGTTATCGACGCAGCTGAGATGGATCTCCACTGTAACCAGACAGCTCTCTCTCAGAATACCCCTAGAGAGCTGTCTGCTAGTGCTTATAGTGTTGGCCGAAGCCAGCACCCCGGGAGGCGGGTTACAAACCCCCGGCTAACACCCGGTACCCATTCACTGCTGGGTGGACAGGGGCTCGGGTTTTAAGGAAACAGCCCAACTGTTTCCGCTCCGCCCGGGGATCGAACCCAGGACTTCTCGGTTGTGAACCGAGCGTGCTACCTCTACACTACAGAGTACCCCGTACAATACTGAATAATACATATACAGGGAGGTCCCGAAGATACGAGCAGTTAGGTTCCACCTGGCATACTCGTAAAGCGAAATCTCGTATAACGAAACACATAACTAATGGTAAAATATAGGTTTGGTTCCAGGACCCCATCAATTAAAAAAAAAAGAAAAAAAAAAAGACATGTTTTTCAAGCTAAAATAAAGTATAGCAAATACAACAAACACACAGTGTCTATATTACCCACACTGTACTACCTATTCTGTAGAAAAAGCATTCTGAAAGAGAAAATAGCACACAAAATAACATAACTGCACATTAATTAAACATAAAACATAAATGATGTCATCAAGCTCATCATCAGTCACCAGCCAATGACAAACTGTTTTTGAAACTTCTCGACCAATCACAAGCCAGCGAGACATATTTCCGGACAAGAATGGCATGCCAGACTGCCTCCCCGCCTTCTGTCCCCGTCATCTCAAACTAATTCTCGTTTTATTCGGAATGCTTGCGTTTTAAGGAGTTTTAATGTATCAGATAGTAAGATATATAAGTAAGGAGCCTGTGTTGCTAGTGTTTTGGTGGTAGAAGGTGTGTGTGTGTGGGTTAAAATAGTGAATATTTGTGATATGGGGAGGCCCCGCGGCAAGGCCTCTGCGTCACTCACTGCCCCGCCAGCAGTCACCTCCATCATAACATCTTTAAATCACCCTTATTTAAGGTGACACACGGTGCTACATTGATTTAGATAATGACACGTGTATATAACATCTCACCTTAATCACTAAGTTGTATAATAACGAGTAATAAGACGTTTAAGCCTGCCCAAACCTACAATGGCGGAGGAGGTGGCGGCTCCAGCAGCGCCGCCACTCAAAAGTTTTGAGTAAAAACCCGCCGTCATCCGCCTCACCTGTGCCTTCCTGAAGACAGTCAGCTCCCACGCCTGTGATAGCACCATAGGATATCACCAGGGATCATAGGATTCCTCAAGGGGTTTTCTCTCCCCTACTAAATATTACCAAAGACATCTATCTCCCTTGGTCTAATGGTGTTGATATCCACCTCACGGGCTTCATGAGCTGGCTCATGCTGCTGCTGCTGCTGCCAAAGGCCGCGCTGCCAGACGTGGATGAGTCCCTTGCTTTTATTTCATCTCTTTACTCATATATATGAATGATATCCATCCAAATGCAATCATATGTCTACATTCACCTAGAGAAATGATATTTCATAGCATACCAAACAATAATAAGCGAGCCTGGAGACTTCCTACCTCTGCTAATACCGGTCTCGAGCAGTCGTTGGCCAGTCTGCACGTTATTTTCAGATTGATTATCGTACAACCTTAGATAAAATCATATAGTCAGTAAATTACTATAATTTTAGTAAATAACTTGTAATTTACTTTAGTAAATGACTTGATAATTTTACTCACCCCAGTTTGAATGTCGTAACATTGGATTTTCGATCTCGTATATTGAAAATAGACCCTAATTTACACATCTCGTATCATCGGATTCTCGTATATCGAATGCTCGTATAACGGGACCTGCCTGTAGTACTGAAAAATGCAAATTCTCATTTATTCTTCATATACAGAAACCTCCAATGACATGCCCTGACTTGAATTAAAGTTTCAGATCCAAATGCTTCTGATACATCCAAGGAACAACATGGTGGTACGATAAAAGCCAACAACACATACGCAGTTGTCAACAAAACATACAACAAAATATATTTCAATAAAATTCATGAATCTATTATACGTAGTTGCGAACAAACTTGAAGTCATGATGCTCTTTACTCATTTCTACAACAGTACGGCGATGAGAACTGTTGGGACCTAATGGCAGCCAACTTCATCTCATAGTGTAATGTCATGAATATCTTTGTCTTGCTTCATTGATAGACAACGAAAGACTATTATCAGGACCTAGTACTAAAGTAGCATCTGATATTTTATTTCCTGAGTAGCACACTGGCTGCCTTGAGATAGTACTCATGAACCTATTGGTGGGTCACATCACTTTAGGAAATGATGGCTTATGACCCCTTGAAGAACTCACCTGGGGGTTGATCAGCATGGCCCCGGGAGGCACAGCTTCCATGTCCGTCACTGCCCACATCACTGCCTGACTGTCTCCCTCACCTCCCCAAACACCCCCCTGCAAGAAGATTAACAGGAGAAAAAACCGAATATTAACATCAAGATCTTCCTGTACTTACATAATATGTACTACAAAAATCAACAAATATCAAAATCCTGAGTATAAAAGACATAAATGTGTTTAAATTGACTTGCTTTGCCTCCTACTGGCTTGGTGGCACTGTCTATCTCACCTGGCCAGCAGCTGAGTGTTGGTGTTGAGTGGTGGTGGGAGAGGGAGTGGTGGAGAGGGTGTTGGACACGTTGGTGGAGCTGGTGTCTTGTCTCTGAGACTTGTAGCCTGAACTCATGCTTTGGTCACTTATTCTGCTGCTGGTGGAATCTGGTGGATATGACAAGACAAAGATAAGTTCAGATGCTATGATATCAATAATGTCTTATGTAATGTTCCTTTTTTACTAAGTAATTTAAGTAATGTAGATTATATACATGCAAGAGATGCAAGTGAATGATTTACTGTAAGAATGGACTGGATGGGTCCACTGCAGATGCCTGTCTGGGATGCAACACAGCATCCCTCACTATCAAACATATAATGGAAAGCTGCACTGCACATTATCACACACCCCAACAACACAATATACACTCCATGAAGGCCCTGTGGGAATACCCAGTCCAGGCCATGTCCTTTCTTAGGAGCTCGGGGCTGTTCGGCCAGGCAGCCTGAGGAACAACAACAACAACTGTAAGAATGGTAGTATTAGGTAGTACTTCCATTAAACTTTACCTTGTTTACTTAATCTGGAAGAAATGTTGCTCGATACAGAGTCACCCCGTGGCAACACTGTCACCCCACCGCTGTAGCCTCCAAAGCTGTGTGACTTGAATACAGGCGGCCGGAGAGATCTGGGGTGGAGGGTGTCGCGACTCTCAAAGGACTCCACCTTCGGCAATCTGCCGGGTCTGCGTAAAAAGAAATAAAATACACGTGACCATCAAAGCATGATATCCACAAGAAAGTGTGGCATCATTAAGCTGAAACAAAGAGAAACGTACTCATTAGCTTGGCTTCTTCTGGTTACCATGGCTGTCATTTTCTACTTTTGAGAATACTTTTGCTTTATGCCAAATGATAGCTCTTGATCTACTTCATAATTACTTCTCTATACATGTTGCACGTATCTGCCACAGTTTTATAGTTATTAAAAAAAATGTGATTTAAAAAAAAAATCGCTTGTATTATTGAATTATTTGAAAAATTGAATCGTATTGAATTATTTGAAAAATTGATTTGCTTGAAAATTTGTTCCTAGCAGTTTTCGGGCATGCTGAACACGAATATGGAGTCAGTTTTCAGTTACAATGATTAAAAGTCCCTATTTCAGCCAATTCACAATGCCATGATACTTCCAGATATTCCTTAAAAAATCACAAATTAGACAAAACTTACTACAAGACATAAAAATATGATAGGCATTGCTAGATTAATCATTACTTCAATACAATGATCAGTATTGGCATTATTTTCAGTATTAGTATTAGTATTATTGTTACGAATGCAGGCAGTGCCTTCGTCAGGGTGACGTCATTTGCGCCGGACACTGTGATTCGTTCCGGCACCTCTGTCCACTGAGCGGTGATTGGTGGCTTGTGGGTGCCATGAGGAAGAAAGGAAATAGAGAAGGGTGCCGCGCGACATCCCCGGGGCAGTCAGGACAGAGGCGTCTCGAGGGGAAGACGCGTGCCGGCAGAGGCAGTGCTGGGGCCAGTGGAGTGTGTTGACTCCTGGGCCGTAGGGACTCGGAGGCACGTGGGGACTTCCTGGGAGAGGAATTCCCCTGTGGACTGCGGCGCCTGGTGTCAGCGGCCGCTGGACTGTTCGTGCTGGTGTGGCCCCGGAGTGTGGGGACAGCGGCGTCTCCCGCGGTAGGCGACGGCCTGGTGTAGGCGGCCGCTAAGAATTGTGCCTGTTGGGGCACTGTGTTGTGTTTATGTAGCGTCTCCCTACGACGGGCGCAGAATAGGTCGGGTGTTGTGATGTGTTTTGTAGTGTCTAGGAGTTGTAGATTTGTAGTGTTACCTAGTACAGGAAATAAGGGCGGGCGCAAGTGTTACTCCTGCCCTGCCTGTGTTTGTGTAGTGGCTTTGAGCTTGTACTGTTAGTTGTTTCAATATAACACAGGAAAAGGACCCCTGTGTTTGCCTAAGCCCTTCCCCCTGAGTGTGTGGATAGCCAGAGAAGAGGAAAGCAGCCTGGTAAGTCCTCAATTCCTAGCAACGAACCCGGTAACTTGTTACGCATCCCCTCTGTCTTAAGCACCTGCCTGCTTCCCTACTCTCAAGAGAGCAGCCCGGAGCAGGTGTAGTAGTCTAGCTGAGGACAGCAAAGGGGGGTGTTCGTTTCATTATTAATCCCTATTTGAGCCACCCATGCGATTGTCAAAGTACATATAAAAACCTAGGAATACTACTATAGCAACCCTGTGGAGCTTCTAATGCCCTCCTATGACCCCTGTAGGATGCATGAAGGAGCGAAGAGGCCCGTGAAGGACTCTGAAGGAATGTATACAAAGCGAAGGATACTTTAAAAAAATAGTTCTTCCTCCTCCCATTTCCTCTCCTGCCTTTCTTCTCCTCCTTCCTCCTCCTCCTCTCCTCCCTTCCTTGTCCCACCTCCTTCCTTCTCCTCCCCCTCTCCCCTCCTTCCTCCTTCTCGTCCCTCCTTCTCTTCCTCCGCCTATCATATTTATACGATAATTATAAATTTTCATATATCAAATCACGCTGGGCAGCAGTGGCACGCACCGCATGGGAGAGGTCGGACTCCCACTAGTAAGGCTAAGGATAATTCAAACTTGCTTGAATTATGGAGTCATTAAAAAATTTGAACTGGCCTGAAACAGGTCAAATTATCCGAAGTTTGCATTATACGGGTTCGATTTAGAGAGGGTTTACTGTATGTATCCCCAGTGGTATATTTCAGACCAGAATGCATCTTATTTTTCCTTCCATGTTCCAGTTCAATCTCATATGTATACATATGCTTTCTTAACAGCTTGGCATACTATTTCATTAGCACATCAGGGTAGCAATTTAGCAAGACATAGATACTGACCTTAGCTTATGATTGTCATGGTGGTGCTTTCTATGTGACGTCTCAGAGTCCATGAAGGTCCAGTGGCGAGTCTCATGCCAACGTGAGTCATCCTGAGAGTTCCGGCGGGAGTCATGACTCCTGACAGGGGAGTCACTGAGACCATCGCCAGAAGACAAGGACTGTAAAAGAAACATCTATTTATCAAAATGAATCATAAATAATTTGCATGTTTACTGTACTGTAGTTCCATATTTGCAGTACAATATACAAGTTTTCAGAAGGTAAGTCTCAATATCCTGCCTCCCTATCTGATTTTCTTCTATCTATATTTAAACACGTAAATGCAATAGGGGCATAGTGGGTGAGCAATGTAAAAGAGGGAATCACAGAATACTGATGATGGATGATATGAATAAAACGAACACTTCGTGGGAGCAATATAGTGCATTACTGGATGAAGAGTCTGATTGGTACAACCAGTCTGGATACCATATGTAAATCAAGTTCAGGAACTGTTTCCACTGACATTAAGCGACAGGTAAAAGAAACTTCACAAAATATGAAGAATTAGTAAGGCTGGTGGTAGCTCTGAAATAAATGCTTAGGTAATGAAAGTTTCTGATGATGTAAAAATAGTAAATGACTTGTCAGAGTGTAATTCTGCTTAGAAAAATAAGGTGATAGATGGGAAAATTAACATCTACATACAAATCACATACTGCTATGTGAGTAATAATACATGTAGCTACATATCTAATGTATACACTACACAACAGTACTATGTACTATGTAGTTCATCCTTATATCAAATCCTTTGTAATTTTGCATTTATATACTGGATATGATTGATATCACAGTATATTATGCATAAAAAATTCTTATTATATTTAATTACTAAACTGAATATGCAATTTCTTAAATTGTTACAAATCTATAAAAATAACAAATATATACAGTATAAAGTTTGCAATGCTAGTTAGTGTAACACACAATGTTTCATGAACATATGAATAAATGAAGATAACTTTTGAAAACACCAAATGTTCTATGTTGTAAAGCAATAAAGAAAATACCAAATAGTACTACTGAAAATACATAGAAAAGACAAAAAATATTTTTCCCAAACAGAACAAAGACCAATTAAGATCATTAGCTGACTTCCTGCATGAGTCCAAGAAATTAGAAGTAAATACACCAGTGTAGATTATTCCACAGCTCACCAGTGATGGCATAGAGGACGGAGGACATGGGTCAGGTTTACATTATACGCAGATGTTTCAAAAGTTGCGACTTCTAGATTACTGGATTCATAGATTCAAGGATTTTTTTTCTTATTAATTAGAATACGTCATTGGAAGACATTTTCTCAAGTTTTTGCAGCATGGGCTGTTCCTAGTGTTTCCTTGTGTACTGTTTTTGCCTTCATGTCTTGTTTCTCCATATTCTATTGGCTTGGCAGAGGTCAAGGCCACATCACAGGCCTACAGTAAGTTTCCACATCTGCGATTGCCTCATGGTAAGTAAAGGGATGATGCTCCCCTCCGCCACAGCCCACAGTAATTTCTCTCACTGTCTTCCTTCAGTGCGGACGTAATTCTGCGAGTGTTCCTGCGAGTTATTCTGCTGGTATTTTTACATGTTCGTCTTGTTGCTCATAGGTCCTGAGAGTGCTGTGTCTGGTGCACCTCATGCTGGTGATAACAAGCGGCAGAAGAAGGTCTTATTGCAGAAGGAAAAAGTTGAAGTGCTGGAAATGCTATAGGTTGCTCCTCCAATGCAAGAGACTACAGTAGGAGGTAAACGAGGCCACAGTGGTGCTCATGGTGAACGTGTGGCTACCGACTGTTTGTTTATTTACATACAGCCTTTCCCGGGCCAGCCCCCCAGGCCCCCTGACGTGGAAGTGAGATTTTTTTTGGGGGGGTGAGGGGGGGTTGTATTTGGCAGAGCCGTAGATAGGGAGAGTTTGGCCATCCTCGGACAAATAAGGTCGCGCGTGATTGGTCAGTTCAGGTCACGTGACTCCAAGGCGCCATGTTGCATCTATGAAGCTGCTCTGCCTCCAAGGCTGCCACTCGTGTGTAGGGCATGGGTGTGTAGGGGCGTGGGTGTGTAGGGGCGTGGGTGTGTAGGGGCGTGGGTGTGTAGGGGCGTGGGTGTAGGGGCGTGTGTAGGGCGTGGGTGTGTAGGGCGTGGGTGTGTAGGGGCGTGTGTGTGTAGGGGCGTGTGTGTGTAGGGGCGTGTGTGTGTAGGGGCGTGGGTGTGTAAGGGCGTGGGTGTGTAGGGTGTGTGTGTGTAGGGCGTGGGTGTCTAGGGCGTGGGTGTCTAGGGGCGTGGGTGTCTAGGGGCGTGGGTGTGTAGGGGCGTGGGTGTGTAGGGCGTGGGTGTGTAGGGGCGTGGGTGTGTAGGGGCGTGGGTGTGTAGAGCGTGGGTGTGTAGGGCGTGGGTGTGTAGGGGCGTGTGTGTGTGTAGGGGCGTGGGTGTGTAGGGGCGTGGGTGTGTAAGGGCGTGGGTGTGTAGGGGCGTGGGTGTGTAGGGGCGTGGGTGTGTAGGGGCGTAGGTGTGTAGGGGCGTGGGTGTGTAGGGCCGTGTGTAGGGCGTGGGTGTGTAGGGCGTGTGTGTGTAAGGGCGTGGGTGTGTAGGGGCGTGGGTGTGTAGGGGTGTGTGTGTGTAGGGCGTGGGTGTCTAGGGGCGTGGGTGTGTAGGGCGTGGGTGTGTAGGGGCGTGGGTGTGTAGGACGTGGGTGTGTAGGGCGTGGGTGTGTAGGGGCGTGGTGTGTAGGGGCGTGGGTGTGTAGGGGCGTGGGTGTGTAGGGCGTGTTGTAGGGCGGGTGTAGGGTGTGTAGGGCGTGTGGTGTGTAGGGCGTGGTGGGTGGTGTGTAGGGGCGTGGGTGTGTAGGGCGTGGGTGTGTAGGGCGTGTGTGTGTAGGGGCGTGGGTGTGTAGGGGCGTGGGTGTGTAGGGGCGTGGGTGTGTAGGGGCGTGGGTGTGTAGGGGCGTGGGTGTGTAGGGGCGTGGGTGTGTAGGGGCGTGTGTGTAGGGGCGTGGGTGTGTAAGGCGTGGGTGTGTAGGGCGTGGGTGTGTAGGGCGTGGGTGTGTAGGGGCGTGGGTGTGTAGGGTGTGGGTGTGTAGGGCGTGGGTGTGTAAGGCGTGGTGTGTAGGGGAGTGGATGTGTAGGGCGTGGGTGTGTAGGGCGTGGGTGTGTAGGGGCGTGGGTGTGTAAGGGCGTGGGTGTGTAGGGCGTGGGTGTGTAGGAGCGTGGGTGTGTAGGGCGTGGGTGTGTAGGGGCGTGGTGTGTAGGCGTGGTGTGTAGGGGCGTGGGTGTGTAGGGGCGTGGGTGTGTAGGGGCGTGGGTGTGTAGGGGCGTGGGTGTGTAGGGCGTAGGTGTGTAGGGCGTGGGTGTGTAAGGGCGTGGGTGTGTAAGGGCGTGGGTGTGTAGGGGTGGTGTGTAGGGGCGTGGTGTGTAGGGGCGTGGGTGTGTAGGGCGTGGGTGTGTAGGGGCGTGGGTGTGTAGGGCGTGGGTGTGTAGGGGCGTGGGTGTGTAGGGGCGTGGGTGTGTAGGGACGTGGGTGTGTAGGGGCGTGGGTGTGTAGGGCGTGGTGTGTAGGGCGTGGTGTGTAGGGGCGTGGGTGTGTAGGGGCGTGGGTGTGTAGGGCGTGAGTGTGTAAGGGCGTGGGTGTGTAAGGGCGTGAGTGTGTAGGGGCGTGAGTGTGTAGGGGCGTGGGTGTGTAGGGCGTGGGGTTGTAGGGAGTGGGTGATATTATATATATACACACACACCCCTACACACCCACGCCCCTACACACCCACGCCCTACACACCCATGTATGGATATATATATATATATATATGAAACAGTCATACAGAGTGTACGTTGCTGAGAGGTATTGGGTATATTCATAATAAAATCATTATTATATTATTATAAGACTGATCAACAGCCCTCATTTTTTTCTGTGTGATTCCAATTATGTATATTGTAATGAAGTCCTTACAAAAAATTACAAAGTATCATTAGTACCTTAAATGAATATCTTATGGAAAGCCAAAGTGAACAAACACTGTGGCAGCGCGGGATGGGAGGCAGGCTGGCAGCGCGGGCATAGAGGCAACATGGCACCTGAGAAGTGAGTGGCTAGACTCTCCCTATCTACGGCTCTGGTATTTGGGAACTTAAGAAGGGTGTTTGCATAATTTGCGGGAGCAGGGGGGTTATTATGCAACCCCGGCGAGTTTTAGGGATCCAGTGTATTAGAAAAAACAAGGAATAAGAAAGAGTAGCCAGTCAATGCAGGAAGTGAAGGGATGTCATTAGATAATTAAGAAAAGTAACAAGTAACGAAAAAACACAAGTACAGTAATAAAAAAAAAGCCAGAATATCAATGCCGCTTAGAATGTGAAACTAAAGATAGTAACAGTTCATAGAGGGGAAGTCTGAAGTAAAGAAGGGAAGAGGTGATCTAATTAATGTGTTCTGGCTTTCCAAGGGACTGGAGAACGTCGATAGTGAGGACATGTTTTTATGGGACGCAAGAGATACAAGAGGTCATGGAAAGAAGTTGAAAAGGGCCACATGTAAGAGAGATATCAAGAAGTTGTATAGCTTCCATATAGATCTATTGAACTGTGCAATAACCAGGATAAGGAGGTAGTACGTGCCAAGAATATTCACGACTTCAAACCCAAGTTGGATAATAGTAGTTATGGAAATGGGACAGTACGAGCTTACCTCTATTCCCGTAAATCAGTGATCACAACTAGATTAACAACTAGATGAACACATATATATACACACACACATTTACGCCTTCATAAGCTTCCATAATGAAAAATGTGCAAATTCTGTCCTTGGAGGCCATGGTTGTACACAAAGCATGTGCATACCCAAAAAATTATAACTTGTGATCCCAGTTCATTCAAATTAATACTACAGTGCTTGAAGTGTAGACAGAAGTGTGGAGAATCATGATAAATTGCTGCTGTGATTGTTAAGCCAGTTTAGTCCATGAAATTAGCATGCATAGCTTGAATGGTGTAATACAAATGATATATTAATGGTGTAAGCTTACGTAAAACCTCATTCTGGTACAAAAAGGCTGTGAACAGAGTCATCTGTTAATACTCAGATATAAATGATTTTTGTATGTACAAGGAAGAACTCACATTTTTGTCCATACTTATGTTTAGTTTATCCATTACCATTTTTTCTACTCCACTGTACGGGGAATAGATTACTTTCATTGTTTTGTTTTTAAGAATTACATGTATTTGTATTACATGAAGGATATAGTCTGAATGAAGCCTTTGGAAAGTATATCCTGACTGCGGTCCAACACAATGAGGTTTTACTGTGTACGCACTTTTTGTACCAATTATGAAAGACTGTTGAGTAAATATATATTCTTGCTCTCAAAAGAAGCTTTAAAATAGATCTTTACTGCTGTACTATCGTTCCCCATCATTTCAGTCAAGGTTCAGAGTGGGTCTACAAGAGTCAAGAGGCCTGGCAGGAGGGGCTACGAGAGATTCATTTTCACTAGCGGAGAAGTCTCTTACCTCCTGACTGAATATTCTCTTCCTTACTTTCACATACTCTTCTTCCCGCTCCTCGAAACTCTTGCTCCTCCTGGACTCATAGATGAATTGTCTATCTAGGGACTAAAAACAGAACAAATATTACTGCGCAGCCATTCAAACTGTGGCTTTAATCACCTAATGTGTTTTTCATTACACTTCTAAAGGTACAAAGACCTCTGCTTCCCACATATAAACACAGTGAAAACTGATTAAACTACTATCACTATCACTCTAGTTTTGTCACACCTCTTAGCCACTTGCACATACCGAACAATATATTTTGAGGGTTTTCATGAGAGCAAGAATAAAGTACTTCTCAACTTTCAATGTCATACAGTGTCAGATCAATATTGTCTTAGTCTAGCTATGAGCAAAAACACCTATCAACTGAGCACAGGAGAATAGTAAGGAGCCCTTACTATAAAATTGCCTTGCATCCCCAGAAAAAAATATAAGGGTTAATATTTAGGGTGAGCATAATGTTAAAGAATTCGTTGGAAATACCGTATATATAACAACTTGGTCAAATCTGAGATATTATTACCATAATGTATTTTCTGCCTCAAAAAAAGATATTTCATAAAAAGGTAAACGTCATAACTTTATTTTCTAAAAAAAAAAAAAATCATAGATGAGGCTTTCTCTAAAAAAATGTGGGTTGGTTCCCATCAGAGAGCAGCTCACTCATAAAAAAATGAAAAAAAAATTAAAAATAGCTACATGTATTAAAAAAAAAAAAAAAATTCAAATAGAAATTAACACTTCTTGTATACCCTTCAAATTATAGGAAAAGTAGTAAATGTTTAACCCGAAAAAAGAAAAAAAAAAAAAAAAAAAAAAACAACAACTTGTGGAAGAAAACGAAAAGGGAAATAAATACATTAAACTTACTTTAACAGAAAAACCACCAACATGGCAACATTAACATGCAGTGGGTGATGGACAAACAATGCTGGTATCAAGAGGACATATGACTGTGATTGTTATATACTGTAACCACATTGAAAACTTACATACACGTGACAAAGTAATCCTCAGAGAATTGTACCACAGCACAATGTTAGAACCTTTCAAAAGATGTCACCAGCAATCAAACGGTACAAGTTTCCTGCACTAGAACCAACTCACTAATACTAAAAATGCTGTATCAAAATTATGTGAAGAGATGACGGAAATGATGATGTGCCGTTGAACATCGTTGGTCCATGTTCATCTAAAGTACATAATGCATGATTTTAGGTGCAGCTTTCCCTTGAAGGTTACAGAGGCAGATGGAAGGTTACATGTTACAAGTGTAAGCACATTAACATTATATGAAATGAGTAAATTACATATCATTTGCTTGTGATGTTTTCCAAAAATACATACAGTACCTTACAAAATATCTTCATGCACTCACCACTTCCACTCACACATGATAATACGATGGTTTAGATTGATGTTGAATAGAAAAAAAATTAAATGATAGTTTGTGGAAGAAACAAATGAGTTCAAATATCTTGGCTCCATCCCGGACATCCATGAAAACATGAAGGGAGACAAAACAGAAAGCTCTGCAAGGAAGGCGAGTGATGGGATAATTAGGGCATGTGATGAATGGAGGGAGGAAGAGAAGGTTTGAAGAAGAGGTTTAAGGAAGATTTGCTGTTGTGGATAGAAGGAAGGAAAAACTCGTTCCTCTGAGCTACCTGACTGCCTGCCTTCCTGTGCCATGGCTGGACAGTGAAGGAGTGCATGAGTAAGGATGAGAGAGTGAGAGGACTGGCTGAGGTGCAGAGACGAATTTCCAGGATCAGCCATCAGATTAAGATTAAACTAGCCATACTTAACTTTTAATGACACTTACATGATAAAACCTCAAATATCTAGTCTGACTCCAAACTCATGCAATACATGACAAAAATGAACACGAGAAAATTCTCACTTAAATTACTACCACTCTCCCAATGTCAAACAGTGGTGATGAGGCTTACATACCCCAATGAACAAACAGACTACGCTATGCCGGCATAACCAATATTAGACGGTCTACTGTATGATCAACATGACACTCCATACAAGAAAAAACTCTTTGGAACATCAGTACTCTCAAAGACCAAAACATGAAGAATCTATTAGACTGTGAACTCAGTGACAAATAACTCCACAAGTTTAAAGAGAAAAGTTACCTCCGAATGTCAATACGTATTTGCATGATTTGCACCTTCCATCATGAATTGCATACAAATAGTACTTACCTGAAAATTAACTAGAGTAAAACTAGTTACATGCGACATAAAAGTAATATGGTGATTAAATTAATACGAGTAACATATTAATAAAACACTGAGACAACATTTTCAAGGAAACCATTTGTCTATTGCTTAGTTTGCTCTGTTGCAGCATTCAGCGACAGTCTACCTACCAGTTAGCTATGAAAAACAATCATAAAAACTTTGTTAGTGGATTATCAATATAAACATCATATCCAAAATCAAAGTTCGAGTGCAAGAATGAGAGTTAACTGAAATCAATAAGGGTTACTATACTTCTAATGATCTACATAAGAGGTAGAAATTATAGGATCACCCATTACAAAAGTACTTATGCTTTACTTGAAAGATATGAAGCCTCAGATAACTATGTGAAGACTCGAGGTGTCAACAGGTATGGGGCACAGTGGCAGGCAGGTTAACATACATTTAACTTTGAATGACTTTGAAGGGAACTACAAAGGATGCTACAGAATGATAAAAAAAAAATATAAAAAAACGAAAATCTAACAGGAAAAACAAAAGAAATAAAGTGTGTATGTGAGTACATAGTTGACTTAATTTCCCACCTGTATCTACTTTTTCTGTTTCTTTAATGAGCTCAACATGTTTCCTTTTCCATGGTGCACAAGCGAATTGCCTTTCTGCCAACCTTTCAGACATGGCATCATATGAAAATCATAACAAATTAGGACATGTAATGACAAATTTGTCCGAGAGGAACAAATGTCCACATCGGCTGCTCCGCTTAAACTGCTGTGTGGCAACAACTACCTCACACAAAATCAAAACACAGAGGCCACGCATTGAACTACTATGAAATTAGCCACATTCAAAAGAGGCCAGTCTTAAAAACATCCAGATCTTGGGAACTTCTGGTTTACAGATATCCAGACAAGGGAACCCCTACCTGTAGCCTAGCCTAAATGCATAGCACCTTCTTTTGAACATAACCAAACAATCTATTAATTTTCTAAAAGCTATGTCAGTTTGTGTAACTTTGAATATTCATTTAATAATTCTGATATATTAGAGGAAAATCCAATCATGGAATAAAAACCAAAATGACTCAAACACTGAACAAAAATAATAAAAAAATAATAATAATTAAAATAAAAAAAAAAAAAAAAAAAAAAAAAAAAAAAAAAAAAAAAAAAAAAAAAAAAAAAAACGCTAGGACAATTATTTTTGTTGAGGTACTATCATGAGTTGTGCAAAAAGTGGAAATGGAAAGGTGACTCACCTTATAGTTAGGGCCGTCATCAAAAGAGGAAGAGTCCCGCTTGAGAATGGACCTCTTGGGTTCATCTGGCACCAACAGGTCGTCCCGGCAGTGGTCTCGGAAACGGGTCTCGGGAAGGCGGGTGTTGCGGGTGCGGTTGACGATGACTGCCGTGCCGGCCTGGTCTACATTGTGCTCTAGGCCGAAGAAGGCGGCACAGCGATGCACAAGCATGCGCTGGTAGGACGACATGGCCGGGAACTTGTGGTGGGTCCGCCTGGAGAAAGATAAGAACAGGGGACGTGAGTTTGGGCTGCCGTGACAAGTATTGAATAGTCTTGAATTTTGTACACACTTTTATGCATTATCTTTTAACATTCAGTAGTACTTTTATTTCATCTATTTTTCACCTTTGAATTTGCGATAATTCAATTACTACTCATAATATTGCACCTTTGTCCGAAATTACTTGGAATAAACTCCTTTTCTGAATTTGATTGATTCTGAATTGAATTTGAACCATTGATTTATTTTTCTCTATTTGCTCATTTTGTTTCTAAGGCAAGAGGATTTAGAATGTGTCTCTACTATGTAACCTGTATGTTGCACGACAATACAAGTTGGATGGGATTACTAGGTATATTCTGGAGTACATCACAGCATGTTATGAGAGTGACACTTACTTGGAATCCTTCACCAGACTGACTAATTCATGCTCTATTTTGAGGAGCATCATGCGGTCTTTCTGGTTCTTGTGCAAAGTCTGGATGATGAATTGCTGTAAGTCGACACCACTGCTGTCTGTGTACTCCATGGATGAGTCTGAAGAACCATAAAAGGAACACTGATTTTAACAAAAGCATCCTATATACCTTCTTTATGCTAAAAGACCATAACCTACATAGGGAGACAGGAACCTTCCCACCGCCAGTCTACACTTCATGTTTAGTGATTGTTCTGGGTAAGAGTTGCTATTTTGCTGATAGTGAACATTTCGCTACAAATAAGTACAGTACTGAAATTCTTTCAAACAAAATACACATAATTTCAATGTAATCTATCTATTATAATAATATAAGCAAAAGTGTGTCTGTCTGTCTGTCTGTGTGTGTGTGTGTGTGTGTGTGGTATAGGTTCCGCCCCCCGTGGCGGAATCCCATCATATGGCACAGTTTTGGAACCAGGTTGACCAGGGGAAGGTTTTAAGCCCACTTATGAGATGATCCGATCTTTTTTTTAGCAGCCTATTAGCGAGAATTGTGAAAAAAAAAAGTGGGTTGCGAGAATTGAGGAAATCTTGATGTAGGGTGATGGGTAATGGGTGAGTGAATGGGTGGGGTGATGGGTAATGGGTGTGGGGTGATGGTTGAGTGAATGAGTGGAGGGTGATGGGTGATGGGTGAGGGAATAGATGGGGGGTGATGGGTAATGGGTGAGTGAATGGGTGTGTGGTGATGGGTAATGGGTGAGTGAATGGGTGGGGGGTGATGGGTAATGGGTGAGTGAATGGGTGTGTGGTGATGGGTAATGGGTGAGTGAATGGGTGGGGGGTGATGGGTAATGGGTGAGTGAATGGGTGGAGGGTGATGGGTAATGGGTGAGTGAATGGGTGTGTGGTGATGGGTAATGGGTGAGTGAATGGGTGGGGGGTGATGGGTAATGGGTGAGTGAGTGGGTGGGGGGTGATGGGTAATGGGTGAGTGAATAGGTTGGCGTTAATACATACATTTCTACATCCATGATTTCAGGAAAGCTAGAAGGGGCTATCTGGAGAGTCTGTGTTTGGTGGGCCGGTGGCCCACCAAACACAGGTGGTGGGCCAAAGGCCCACCAATAGCCCTCCGCAGGAGCTAGCCAAAAAGTCCGCCCGGAGGGCGGCTTTGCGGCTAGTTCAACATAATCCCACAAATAAATAAGTGACATTTTGCAGATTCTGTTAATGATATTGTAAATGAATTTTTTTTTACAGTATGTTTTACCATCTATGTTGAATCATGACATACAAAATTCCAAAACAAAATACCATACCTCTGGACAGACATGGTGAGGAGCCGTCAAAGGAGCCCTGCGAGGAGCCTTGGTGTTTGATGCGTCTCCTGTTACCGCCACTGGCAGTGACAGTGAGGGTGTTGCCTCCACATGAAGCTGTGCAAGGATGGGAGGACGTTGGCAGTACTCCTTCCAGCAGCTCTGGCGGAGGCGAAGTGTCTTCCCGCATGGCATGACTCCGTTGCAGCCGTTTGGGCTTCTCCCCGTGGTGCTGCAGCAGATAGAGAGCAACAGTCAAAACAAGGCAGCAGGTATCTTTTTTTACATGGAAGACAGAATTTTTGATGAGAGAGAAAAAAAAAGGAAAAAAAAAGAGAGATTGTTGGCACTTCAGTTTACCAAAGATATTTTGATACTTACAATACTAAGTGAAAAGTGAATTACAGGTATTGTATGGAACTCACCCTATGTCTGGCAGAGGTGACCAAGGGTGCTTCCTTATCAGAGTCTGTGGAACGCTGGTGATGGAGCTCCAGGGACTTTGAACGTCCTGGCCCCGGTCCTCCATGGCTCTGCCCTCCCCCATGCCCATTACCGCAGTGATTGGACCCGCCATGACTACAGTTCATCCCCCCACCACCACCCCCTCCAGGTCCTGGCCCATGAGGGGAGCCATTATGGTGGTGGGTGAAAGAGGCAGAAGGGGAGGGTGGAGACACGCCCCTTGCTCCCGGTGGCGTAGGAGGAGGGGTGTGGGAGTGAGGGTGGTTGGGTGGGGTGTCAGGCAGCATGTCCCCCCCATCCTCCACACCCTCATCACATTCGTCGTCCAGCAGTGACACCTAAGACAAAGGAAACACATATGATGAAAAGAATCCACTGCAGCAAACAATGAAAAGGGGAACAAAGATTTGGATGTATATGGAGTGTGAATATTTACCTAGTTGTAGCATATAGGGCTATGTATACTCATGTGAGCCTGTCTCCATGTCTATGTTTTATCAAGTTTTAAATTTTGTATGCGAGTAGGACTTGGTCATAATAACAAAAGATACAAAAGATAAATGAAAAAATAACAACATTGTAATTATGCAGCACAAGCTAATGATTCGGTACAGTACATAGAAGTGGCGACGTACCTCAGGCAATAATTCATCACGTAAGAACTCGGCAATAAAGGAATACCGACACTTACACTTCAGTAGGGTAACTGGTAACCTTTCCAATGCAGTGGTACGTCTCCCAGATAACACATTCATTAAAGTAATCGTCCAGACCCATTTTTTTTTTGCCTAATTATGTTGAATGTACATTCAAAACACCTAATCCACCAAAAATAATTGATTTCCAGGCCTTATTTCCGTAAAAATACGACTTTTGTAAAGAGCGCGCGAAAAAAAAAAATCTTCCCTCCAACAGGGCTACGACTGTTATTGATGACGTCAGAACAGGGACGTCCGCAGACACTCTGTCTGACACCTGTCGGCAAATGTTATGATGAGCGATTGTACTTCGGTGTCAGACAGTGAATATGTCGCTGTGACAGATCTAGAGTACGATGCTCAATCTGACACCGAAAGAAATGACGCTGGTCGCGTATACTATGAGGAAAACGAACCTCAGATTGTCATGGGATCCTATATGTTTGAGCCCGAGTACGAGGTGGATGAACAGGTGTTAGCAGAGCCTGAGGTTCAGCAGGAGGACCTGGCACTTCTCCAAAACATGGATTGGTAAATAAGGTTAAACCATGTGTGTGTGGGAATCACAATGAAGGTACTTTCGAGAAAATCCTATGGTTAGTTTTGGAGCTACAGTCAAACGTCATTACTCGGAAACCACATACTAGCATTAACTACAGCATAGAGTTGGAAAATATGTGGGCGGGAAGGCAGAAAGTATGACAGCCACACCACCACAGGGTCTCTCACCACAGGGCACGCCCACTCCACAACTGAGTCACTGTCTTATGGGGGGCGCCACCCTTGTCCAGCACACCCGTGTACACAGGCTCACCTCACACTCGTCGTCCCAACCCACACACTGGGTAGCCGACTAGTCGTGCTACACACTCTCACCCAGTCTTTCACTCGCTGTGTACCCTCGCTACACACCGTTTCTCAACACAACTGCTCGCCCCAACACACTATAGGCGTGTATCACCCTATACACGCCACTCCTTTCCGTGTGCAAACTTTTCTCAAAAGGCACAGCTGTCTTGCTGCACCCATAAAAGATGCATGCATGTGGCATATAGCAAAAAAAATATATTAGAAACACCCAAATATCTTCAAGTACTATATTTATCTCTGTGTTTACGTGCCTCTAGAGATCAGCGCGGGAAGAGGAGCCTCCCTTTCGCTACGTCACCGAGCCTGAGCCTGAGCGTCTGCAAACCTTGAGAGTGTTTTGAGAACTCGGGGAATTTGCAGATTTTGATTGCGGATTATTTAAAAACGGCTGACTGGATACAAAAAGTGACGACGTATTGTTGATATACTCGTTAATGGCTATGATTTGATTGCATTAAATCAGGAATGATGAAATGGTCTGGACGATTACTTTAACATTTAGCTGAGAACGAAGACGTCCAAAAGCCATCCGTCCTGTGACAAATATTGCAACTCCTTGAATTTTAGTACAGAGATCATTGTGCAATTGATGCCTAAGATAATATGAATGGTGGTGATACCTCAGATTGTCTTCATAGCTCTGGAAAGATTGATGTGTTCTGAAGGTGGTGTAGCAATCAATGCACTCTGCTCACAAGCAAGTAGTCTGAGATTCGAGCCCAGGCTACGAGGAAATAGTTGTTGAGATGGAACAGATCCAGTAAAAAAAAGGAATGGCCTGGACTAGAGAGAGAAATTTGACCAAAAGAAAAACATTACACAACAAACACAATTCCTTTTTAGAAAGTTGACTCCCATTAACCTCAACAAAATTAACAATTTGTGTATGTATGCATAGTGCACTACTGTGTAACAAAAGCAGCTGCCATTTTATAATAACTAGTGTTTTATACCAATAGCCTGAAAGCATTCGCATCCGCATCCGGGAGGGTGTCATAATCTAACATCTGCATCTGTATCCGCAAGTGTTTATTTTTTTTATTCATATCCGTCTCTGCATCCGTATCTGCAAAATATGTTAGTTGTTAGTATGTCATAAGCATACACATCTGCATTCCTGGATTTCTGAATTCTGACATCCGATACATCTGTAGTTTGTATTGCCTTCCTCCATACTTGTACTGTAATTCTCATCCTCAGTTGTTTAGTGTCCAGTCACTATAATGAAAAATGTGTCTTTTTTTCCATCTACTTGTCCCTTATTCTTGACTGTTTCCTACCTTGCTTATTATCACCTACATACATATCTTGGTGTATATTCATCACTCATTTTGCCCCTACCATCCACTATATACCCTGTTATTTCTACTCTATCCCTCACTATCCCTTCTGACAATCCCTAACTCCTACATTTTGCAATCCTGTCAATCCCACTCTCTGTCCAATTCCTGCTTCTGATTACTGCATCCTCCTACTCCTCTCCCATATGTACACATAAAAAGAAGACAGCCAATTCCCTACAGGAGAAAGAGACAAACAAGATATATAGAGAAACTAACTATGAAGGAGTATAGTAGGTAGAAGCAACCGAATGAGCAACGCAGGAGAGAAAGTGTGTGTTGTTCTGCTCCAAGTGATTTGTCCCCTTTAACTGCCTTGCTCTGTACCTGACCAGTCTCTCTTTCTCTCTCTCCTCTCCTCTGCTCTCTCTCTCACCTGCCTCGGCACCCTCACTCACTCACTCACTCACTCACTCACTCACTCACTCACTCACTCCCCTTCTCAAATGCCTTAGCCCCTTCATCATTTGCATCAGACTTTTCCAATCTATGAGTGATGTATATTGTGATGTTCTACTCCATTTCTACTTTCCTTCTGTGTACGATAGAATGGATATTTAAAAGAGGTTGAATGACAATTAAAATCTAAATATGGAAGGGACTGGAATGACAGAAAACAATATGGGGTGAAACAAAACTGAATTGCACATATAGGTAAGAACTTCATGGGAATTGAAGGAAAAGATGGGGTCGTAAAGGGGGGGGGGGAGGGAGAGAGAGAGAGAGAGAGAGAGAGAGAGAGAGAGAGAGAGAGAGAGGAGAGAGGAGAGAGAGAGAGAGAGAGAGAGAGAGGAGAGAGAGAGAGAGAGAGAGAGAGAGAGAGAGAGAGAGAGAGAGAGAGAGAGGGAGGAGAGAGGAGAGAGAGAGGAGAGGGAGGAGAGAGAGAGAGAGAGGAGAGAGAGAGAGAGAGAGAGGAGAGAGAGAGAGAGAGAGAGAGAGAGAGAGAGAGAGAGAGAGAGAGAGAGAGAGAGAGAGAGAGAGAGAGAGGAGAGGAGAGAGAGAGAGAGAGAGAGAGAGAGAGAGAGAGAGAGAGAGAGAGAGAGAGAGAGAGAGAGGAGAGAGAGAGAGAGAGAGAGAGAGAGAGAGAGAGAGAGAGAGAGGAGAGAGAGAGAGAGAGAGAGAGAGAGAGAGAGAGAGAGAGAGAGAGGAGAGAGAGAGAGAGAGAGAGAGAGAGAGAGAGAGAGAGAGAGAGAGAGAGAGAGAGAGAGAGAGAGAGAGAGAGAGAGAGAGAGAGAGAGAGAGAGATGAGAGAGAGAAAAAAATGAAAACGAAAATTATGAATTATGAGTAAAGAGTCGAAAATAGAGAAATTCAATAGATGAAAGAAGGATGAATGATGCAAGGCTATGGAAAGGAATAAGGTGAGGATTAGAGAGATCAGGAGGAAGAAATGCTGCAATGTAGGGTTATAAAAGGATCCAGAACAAAAAGGAGAAGGGAGCTAAAGTGCGAGGGAAGGAACAAGTCTCGTCTCGAGGGAGGAACAAAGATGACGGTAGCTGCAGGGCGAATGAAGGCCACCTCACCCACTCCTTTGTTAAAGATCCACATCCATTATCAACCAATGCTATAAATACAGTCACCTCCAGTCTATTTGCGTCGCCTTTTCCCGGAAAGTCAAAGGTCGAGGTGGGGTTGTTGGCTTAGAGACGAAAGACAGCGCAGAGCCATGAATCAGAACCATGAGGGAGGTAGGGAGGAAGAGAGGAAAGGGAAGCAAGAGAAAGAAAGCAGAGAGAGGTAGATTGTGAGTAGTGGAGGATTTGAAATATTAGGTGACGAAAGGTATATAAGAGGTAAGGTTAACTCAGCTACCGTCAATAGCACTATAGTCGCCACTTCACTAATGTCGCCAGGCGAATTTTACAGGCGAATATTACGAGTTTTAGCATCACTACAGACTTATATGTGCCACTGAACACATGTACATAATATAAACTACTGTACATGCCTCTTCAGTGGCACATACAAGTCTGTAGTGATGTTTAAATTCGTAATACATATATGGTGCCTGGCGACATTAGTGCAGTGGTGACTATAATGTTATTGACGTTAGTGGTAAAGGTTCTTGGAAGGTTGGAAGAGAAGGAGGAGGAGGAGGAGACCGGTGTCAATATATCAAACAGAGTGAATCCTTAGGGCATACCAGCAAGGGAGGTAAAGGAGGGATGGGGTGAGAGTGTGGAGGGTCTGAAACATGATTCTGTACTTATGTAAAAAAAATATATATATATAAAAGAGGAAAAATCACTAGGACAGTCACTCAACATTTTTTTTTCTTTTCCTACCAGCCATCTCATCTGCAATTCCAAAGTATAAACAACTTCAATAGTGAAAATAAAAGAGGAATAATTACAATTAATTGCTGCAGCCCTGTCCTTGAATGCAGGGGGAACGCTCCTGTACTGTAATAAAAATAGATTTAATTTCACTAATAATTATGATCACATACTGCGGGCGAGTCCACTTATTGGAGGACGTTAGACAGGTAAAGACAAGGCCGTGCGGGAAATTGGATACGAGCGTTGGGTAGTGGAGGGAGGGAGTGGAACAGGGAGGTGGAGAGATGAGTGGAACAGGGAGGTGGAGGGATGAGTGGAACAGGGAGGTGGAGAGATGAGTGGAACAGGGAGGTGGAGAGATGAGTGGAACAGGGAGGTGGAGAGATGAGTGGAACAGGGAGGCGGAGAGATGAGTGGAACAGGGAGGTGGAGGGATGAGTGGAACAGGGAGGTGGAGAGATGAGTGGAACAGGGAGGTGGAGGGTGAGTGGAACAGGGAGGTGGAGACAGGGAGTGGAACAGGGAGGTGGAGGGATGAGTGGAACAGGGAGGTGGAGACAGGGAGTGGAACAGGGAGGTGGAGGGATGAGTGGAACAGGGAGGTGGAGACAGGGAGTGGAACAGGGAGGTGGAGACAGGGAGTGGAACAGGGAGGTGGAGACAGGGAGTGGAACAGGGAGGTGGAGAGATGGAATGACTAGGGTGAGACAGAGAGGTAAGGAAAGGTAGAAACTAAGGGGGAAGGAGAGAAAATAAGGCCAAAGAGATAAAAGCCTTTGAAATAGATACGGGAAAAAGCAAACATATCACGTAGAGTTTTGTTCAAGATAAGGAAGAGGAAAAGGGAGGGAAAACTAGCTTTGTACTACCTTTGACAAGAAGAGAAGGGGAGGGAAGGGGAAGGGGAGGGAGGAGAGGGGAAAGGAGAGACGCATGTCAATCAGTACCTCCTCGAAGGAAGCGAGTTGCTGATGAGGGTGATGGAAGGGAAGGGAATTGGAAAAGGCGATAAAGGATGGAAGGGGGAAGAGAGGGGCATGTCAGTCAGTACCTACTTGGAGTGGGTGGTTAGGGGAAAGGAGGGTCATGCCAGTACCTGCTTGGAGAGGGTGGAGAGGGGAAAGGAGGGGAAGGGAGATGACGGAGGGGGAGGGAGGGGCGTGTCAGTATCTGCTTGGAAAGGGAGGGGAAGGGAGAGGTATGTCAGTACCTGCTTGGAGAGGGAGGGGTGGTGACGGAGGGGCCGCATAGGGCGCTCCATGCCTGGGCTCCCCGGGGCGCTGGCCGAGCCGTTGTGCACCACGATGGACGGTACTGAAACACAGAGAACACGTCTTGTGCTACACACGCATAGATAGATAGATAAAAAGGTAGATAGATAGATAGATAGATAGATAGATAGATAGATAGATAGATAGATAGATAGATAGATAGATAGATAGATAGATAGATAGATATAGATAATTTATTGACCACAACTTGACTTTTTTTCTATTGACCACATATATACTTAAAAATATCGCTAACACAAATTACAACGCTATGTATAAAAAAAACAGACACATTTGTACTCGAACCTCTATGTGAATGTGCTAGAAGAAATGGCGGCAAAAAAGGGTGCATCAACTTAAAGAAAATTTGGATATATATGGATACGGAGACAGGACCACACAAGTTTAGCTCAGGCCCTGTATGCTCCAAAAATACACACACGCACACATACACACACACATACCTTCATCAAATATGAAAAGAGTACCAGTTAACAATGCAAGTACCTGTATGAATGCATGTATGTGTATGGCAGGTTTATGGGGCTGGAAAAAAGGTGATGGAGAAAGAACAAATGTGCCACATGCCATAAATGCCAGCAAACACACCCCGTAAAACTAATTATATTACTTTACATGACCACCAACCCAGCTCAAATATAAATAGTATATAATTATTGTTATAACGAGGATGATTAACATTTTAAACCGCGCCATAGGTATCAAAAAACCCAGTATTCAAGGCTACTTAAGTAACTGAAAAAAATTGCTCGTCCTGAAAAATCTTAAATGTTGCACAAATAAGCACAAATAAGCGCGCGCGCGCGCGCGCACGCACGCACGCACGCACGCACGCACGCACGCACGCGCGCACACACACACACGCACACACACACACACACACACACACACAACCACGCACACACACACACACACACCCAACCACGCACACACACACACACACACATACACCCAACCACGCACACACACACACACACACACACACACAACCACGCACACACACACACACACACAACCACGCACACACACACACACACCACCCAACCACGCGCACACACACACACACATATATGAATGACTCCCTCGGCAAACAGTTTCCAAAGATTCAAGAACATCCTGCCACTGTGTCCTTGTTTACCCTCCGCTACACCAATACCGCATATGTTTGTTCCGCCATCCGGTTACAGGATTTAGAGCCCGGATATTGAGGAGGAGGAAGAGGAAGAGGAAGAGGAAGAGGAAGAGGAGGAGGAAGAGGAGGAGGAAGAGGAGGAGGAGGAGGAGGAGGAGGAGGAGGAGGAGGAGGAGGAGGAGTAGGAGGAGGGTTCTAATATGGCAATAATCGTTAGCATGGGTAAATTCATAGTCTGTAAATACAATACCAGTAAGACGCCTTAATCGGCGAAGGACGAGCGAGCCCGTAGAAACCCGATAGCAAGGAAATTTGTCTGTAGGTGCGAATAGGGATTGAATGGGGCTATCAGATGGCGAAGACCGTTTGTCAATCGGAAGCGGGATTCCAAAGCTATAAGCTCCTGAAAAGCGTGATGGTCGGTCGGGTCGGGTCGGCCGCTTATATGTGAGAAAAATCCCGTATCCAGTGAGAACTCGCGAGCGCTTCGCGCTCGCTCGTAATGAGTGACACATACGAGCTTCTTAAACAGAGTAAATCCTTGCATATAATATCTTAGTGTCTGCTTAAGCTTGATAACTGGACTCCGTGAATGCTAATGCTCTCTCTCTCTCTCTCTCTCTCTCTCTCTCTCTCTCTCTCTCTCTCTCTCTCTCTCTCTCTCTCTCTCTCTCTCTCATTTCGATGCTCCTTTATCACCAATCCACTCGTTACCGATACTTTACCCGCATTACATATTATGATACTCTGAAAGTTATACGGTTCAAAGTCACTTATACATTTGATATGATCATTTTCCAGTCCAATAGCATCATGTTACATTCATAAGAATAATATGTTTTTTCCACTGTTACGTAAATATCATACATATATACGTAAATATAATATATATAATAATATATATATATATTATATATATATATATATATATTATAAAAATATATATATGTATTTCATATACATATTATATATTTTATATATATACATATATAATATATACTAATTGATACATATATATATATACTATATACATATTATATATAGTATTTTATATATATATATATATAGAATAATTTTACAATATATATATATATTACTATATACAGATTAAAAATATATAGTTATATATATATATATATAAAAATATATATACATATATATATATATATATACATACTATATATATATATATATATATATTATATATAACATATATATATAATATATATATAATTATATATTATATATATATTATATACATATATATATATATATATATATATAATAAATAAAATATATAATATATATATATATATATATATATATATATATATATATATATATATATATATTAATATATATATATATATATGAAATCTTTTTAAAGCTTAGAATTTAAGAGTCATTAGTAGAGTCCGTGCTTGTCCACAAACAATGAGATTGTTTCTTTAAAAGCTGTATTTATTTTCAAACTTCCCCCTCCTTTCCATGGTGCTGTCACTGGGGTCTTTCGGACGGGGGGTTTAAAGGTGAGCGAATACATACATACATTCTCTCTCTCTCTCTCTCTCTCTCTCTCTCTTCTCTCCCCCTCTCTCTCTCTCTCTCTCTCTCTCTCCTCTCTCTCTCTCTCTCTCTCCTCTCTCTCTCTCTCTCTCTCCCCTCTCTCGCCCCTCTCTCTCTCTCTCTCTCTCTCTCTCTCTCTCTCTCTCTCCCTCTCTCTCTCTCTCTCTCTCTCTCTCTTCTCTCCCCCTCTCTCTCTCTCTCTCTCTCTTCTCCTCTCTCTTCTCTCCTCTCTCTCTCTCCTCTCTCTCTCTCTCTCTCTTCTCTCTCTCTCCTCTCTCTCTCTCTCTCTCTCTCTCTCTCTCTCTCTCTCTCTCCCCTCTCCCCTCTCTCTCTCCTCTCTTCTCTCCTCTCCCCATAACAATTGCAAGCGAATTAAAGCAACGAGTCCTGGAATCGCGGGTACAGACCACTGCCCTGCCAGCACACTTAGCACACAACGAGTACCGTACTCGATGTACGGTAGGCTACACACCTCCACCACGAGGCGGTAGTTAGGGAAGGTTAGCAAAGTGGTGAGCGTCTCCGAGTGGCGTTCTCGGTGACCCGAGTTAGATCCTCGATGAGAACCAAAATCCACTTAATATCTTTCTGCACCGTCGAGTGGCCTAAGAACACCCACATGCTGCCCATAAACTCTACCTTCGATTACGAGTGCATCGGAGGACACAGGGGGGGCGGCATGAGCCTCTAATCACAGACGTCACTATAAAAATCCTGCCTGCGCCACCACGGGCGAGGGCCAGCCATCATAGCCCTCAATGGGGAGTTGTCTAATAAGCTCACGCTCAAGCCTGTCTCTCAGGCTCTCACATCCTCAGCACTTTCAGGCTGAATGATCTATCATTTACCGTAAATTCTCTGTACTTCTTTGGGACATCAGAATTACCCTTCAATACAACAACTGAAACAGTTCTTAATAAAAAATGTAGTTTATCATTTTATTTGTCTGCACTTGGTGAAAATATTGGCAAAACAATTGAATATTTGAAAACTCAATCTTTAAAAATCGTCTTTTCATAAAAAAACACAAGTTCAAGCAGAATGAGGCTTCAGGAAATATCTACTTGTATGTAAGCATTCACTGAGTACCTGTTTTGGGTGTATATGTCTCTCTTGCGACGAACATTTAACCAAGAAGTAATTTAAGTGCTTGGCACCTCAACGAACAGTCCGGGATGGAAGACAGTTGAGAGCGTTTGTTTACTATTTCCGTCTCGAAAGACGAAAGTCTCCTTTATGTGGGAAACGGTATGTGGGAGCGGATGCCACGAATATTCCAGTAGAGGATAGAGAGTGTGATGAGATAAGCGGGTGATAATAGTTAGGATGACAGTTTCTGGTATTGAGGAGTTAGGAGTATCAGAGATATGAGTTGTGAGGTAAGGAGCGGGGGCGCTGTGCTGAGTTCCTACCCGTGTGGTGTCTACAGGAAAGTGGATGATAACAGATCCTGCCGGAGGGATGGTTTCTGTGGAGATGCTGAACGCCACACTCTGTTTTGGTTAAATGTTCGTCGCAAGACAGACAGACACACCCAAAACAGGTACTCAGTGAATGCTTACATACAAGTAGATATTTCCTGAAGCCTCATTCTGCTTGAACTTGCGTTTTTTTATGAAAAGACGATTTTTAAAGATTGAGTTTTCAAATATTCAATTGTTTTGCCAATATTTTCACCAAGTGCAGACAAATAAAATGATAAACTACATTTTTTATTAAGAACTGTTTCAGTTGTTGTATTAAAGGGTAATTCTGATATGTCCCAAAGAAGTACAGGGAATTTACGGTAAATGATAGATCATTCAGCCTGAAAGTGCTGAGGATGTGAGATGCGCGAGGGACATCTGGCGGCTTAGCTTTGAAAACTCCCCATTGAGCCTCCAGGGCCTACCATCCCACCTCTGGAGCTCACTGCCTACACGTGCAATAGACCAAATGTAAAAAAAAAAAAAAAAAAACACTACCTTGCTGCTGTCGACACCCGCCACACCCACCCGAGCCTGTCACTCCGCCCCTCACACCACTTCGTCCATAATGCCGCAGCAGATCGCATGTACCTGGCCAGCCACAGCGGGTCACTCCCTGGGCACGCCGTGGGACACTCTGGGGTAACACGGACGCGCCCTCCTGTAGTACTGTGGCAGCAACGAGACAGCTGACAGGAGCAATGCGTCTGTGCGTCTGTGCGTTTCTAAAGGTCAGAGATCCTTCCAACTTCTTTCAGTTTACTATTTCACTACCTACTCAAGCCCTCCCCCACCCACCCCATTCAACCACTCCTTTCCATTGCTCTCATTGACACCGATCTCTCATATCCTCCTCCTACCTTAATATTTTCGCAGCCATTCCACATTTATCGAATAGGTACTAATACTCGGACAAGTGACACCCCTAGGAGCCTATTCCTTACTCTCAGGTGAGGCCATAATAGCATATAGCGAGTGTCGGGGTGACGTGAAGCTTGACAATGACGCGCCTCACCGACAGTCATGCTCCCGGATAACCCTTGCATCGATGGCATCACTGGCGCACTTATTTACGGTCACACACACACACACACACCAGTGCAATCATCAGTCCCTATTGAAGTTAGAAAAATAAATAAAAATAAGTACCGAGTGTAGGGAAGGGGATGATGGAGTGTGGGAGTGTGTGGGTTTACGTGGGTGAGGCTGGTGGTGGTGGTGGTGGTGGTGGTGGTGGTGGTGGTGGTGGTGTGGTAGTGGTGTGGTAGTGGTGGTGGTGGTTATGTGGTAGTGGTGGTGGTGGTGGTGGTGGTGGTGGTGGTGGTGGTGGTGGTGGTGGTGTGGTAGTGGTGGTGGTGGTTATGGGTAGTGGTGGTGGTGGTGGTGGTGGTGGTGGTGTGGTGGTGGTGGTGGTGGTGGTGTGGTGGTGGTGGTGAAATGATATGGGGAGAATGAAAAAGGTGCAGTCACGAAGGCGAGTATGAGGTGTAGTACTAGGGTAGTGATGGTGGTGTTATGGTGTGATGGTGACTAAAGCATTGTGGTGAGGGTAATGATGATCTTGTGTGACATGGTGCGAGGGTGTGACGGTGGTGATGTTCGTGGTGACAGAACGCGGTCGCTAAGGTAACGGCATCATATACCCGCAAGGAAGGAAATCTCTCTCTCTCTCTCTCTCTCTCTCTCTCTCTCTAATCCCCCTCCTTGCTCACACCCACTTTCCACTCCCCACGCAGCACGCACGCACGCACGCACGCCCACGCACGCACGCACGCACGCACCCACACACACACACAACACACCACACAAAACCACACACCAACACACACACACACACACACACCACCACACAACCCACACACACCAACACACAACACCACACACACAACACAACACACACACCACACACACACACACACCACACACACACACACACACACACACACACCACCACCACAACACACACACACACACACACACACACACACACACCACCACCACACACCACACACACACACACACCACACACCACACACACACCACACACACACACACACACACACACACACACACACACACACAAATACAATGTGGGCGTATGTATGTTGTTTTATCAGGAGATTGCTCTCGCTCACAAATCCTAGAAGTTCCCATAGTTTCGAAAAAATATTGTAGTTTCAATTTTTTTCTCTTTTCCTCACTCTCTGACGATTAAAATTTAGCGTGCGTGCGTGCGTGCGTGCGTGCGTGCGTGCGTGCGTGCGTGCGTGCGTGCGTGCGTGTGTGTGTGTGTGTGTGTGTGTGTGTGTGTGTGTGTGTGTGTGTGTGTGTGTGTGTGTGTTGTGCCAAATTGCACTGATAAAGTTTTTTATTCAGCTGCAAAGTTTAGATTCTTGGCGTTGTTAAAACTTAGCTTCGTAATCAATGAAGAAATGATTAATTTCAAGAATTTTTGTTACTGGGGGAGCATGAGGGTCACAACGACGATGAAGACGAGATGTTTCCTAAAAAGTATAAATATATGGCAATTTCTTCGTTTGAATAAAAGGTACACGTCTCAATACCAACACTTTTCCCCCAAACACACACACACGCACACGCACACACACACACACACACACACTTATCAAACACGGTGGTTTCTGGAAAGGGAACTTGCAAAGCTAAGGGATCAGTTTTCGTGAAGCCTCGAAATCTCCAATCATGAAACGTCAAGGTCAGAATGCCCGGCGGGACAACACTTAAATCTCCCCAAGCCTGCGACTACCAGGAAAACGTGACACATTTCCTGGCTACATACAGACCGGCTAAGTTCGTTCACCTATTTGTGGTCTCTGTCGCAGCAGTTTCTAAATTGGTAACAATAGTAAAAATAATAATGAAAAAAAATATATATATATATATTAATAATAGTAATAATAATAATAACTAATAATAATAATAATAATAATAAGAAGAAGAAGAAGAAGAAGAAGTAGAACTGTAATAATAATGATTATGATAATAATAATAAATACATAATAATAATAACAATAATATTAATCATAATAATATATAATAAGATAATATATAATAATAATAAGATAATAATAATAATAAGACGAAGAAAAATAATAACAATACAATGTTGCTGCTATTATCATTACAACAATAAAAACAACTACGACTACTATTACTACTACTACAACTACAACTACTATTACTACTACTATTACTACTACTATCATTACTACTGCTGCAGACTTTTCTTTTTTTAGTTGTATCAACCACCACAAGTATTACCTCCTCCTCCTCCTTATCATCATCATCATCATCATCATCATCATCATCATCATCATCATCATCATCATCATCATCATCATCATCATCATCATCAGCATCAGCATCATCAGCAGCAGCAGCAGGAATATCATCACCAGCACCTGCAGCAGTAGTAGTAGTAATAATGACAATAGCAGCAGCATCAGTACCATCACCAGCAGCAGCAGCGGCAAAGTCATCAAAACAATGGGAGTTTCAAACTAAGGAGTGTCCCGCGCATTAACTCAGCACCGCGAAGACTATTTTAGTAAATCCCTACTTCTTGGGACAATAGAATTACTTCAATACAACCAACTGAAACAGTTTTAATAAAAAAAGTGTTTTTCATTTTTTTGTCGCATGGGAAATCGAAAACTAATACTCCAACTTATCCTAAAAAAACCATTTCGCAATACAGACCGGCTAAGTTCTACTATTTAGAGTCCTGGTCACGTTTTTTTGGTACTATGAAAATAATAAAAAAAAATATGTTTTTAGCATCTCACAATAAACATCCCCGCATGAATCATAATATCATATTTGTAGAACAAGAAGGTAGGAACTCAGACAGCGAAACCGCACTATACCTCACAGCTCAAAATTGATACTCTAATCCTAATACCAGAAATTCATCATAATATTATCACCCGCTATCTCATCACACTCTCTAATAACTACGGAAATTGCATCCGCTCCAATACCGTTCCCTAAGGGATCGTCTTCGAACAAAATAGAAACAAACGCTCTCAACTACTACCATCCCGACTGTTCGTACTCAACTTAATTTACTTCTTGGTTATGTCGTGCAAGAGATACTTATATACCCAAAACAACTCAAGTGATGCTTACCATCAGTAATATTCTAAGCCTATCCTGAACTTGTGTTTTTTCATAAAAACGATTTAAACATCATTTTCAAATATCAATTTTCAATATTCCCCAAGTGCAGACAACTAAATGCTAAACTACATTTTTATCAAGAACTGTTCGGTTTTACTAAGGAAATTCTGAGCCAAAAAGTAGTAAGAATTTACGGTAAATGCTAGACATTCAGCCTAGTCCTAGGAGTGGAGAGCTGAGAGACAGGTCATGAGCAATTATTAGAAAACTCCCCATTATGCATGAATTACCCAAAAAGATTCCAGGATTGGACACTGACGAAGGCACTGGTTGTGGAGGATATTTTCTTCTTCAAGGAGCAAAGGAAGTTTTTTTACAGTATCGTTAATATTGGTGGTAATGAGCGCAATCAGGGCACTTCTTCCAGCGTTAATTATATATATTATTTAAGTAGATATGATGAGGAAGGGAGTCGATGTTGTGTTGGTGGTAGTAATGGTGTTACTTGTGGTGATGGTGGTGGTGGCCTTTCTAGTAAACACGGAGCAGATGTGGTACACACACTGTCCATAACGAATTGCAAACACACCACAAGAAACAATAAGAATACGAAAATAATGGCAAGACAACGTAACACAAGGTAATTATTAAATAGTGATGTTAGTATATACGAGCACAAATATGATTAAAAGAAGCCAGTTACGTAGAGAGAGATCAACACCGTAACAGAATGGATATTAATCAATATTAACACAACAGGAACAACAACAACAGGGACTGATTAACGGGTAATATTAACTGAAGATGATAAAGACTGAATGATCAACTTTAAGCAGGGAAGATTGTGAGTAGCAATGCTTGTTGTTGTGAGTGGAGGTTTGGCGGTGTGTGAGTAGCAATGCTTGTTGTGAGTGGAGGCTTGGCGGTGTGTGAGTAGCAATGCTTGTTGTGAGTGGCTTGGCGGTGTGAGTAGCAATGCTTGTTGTGAGTGGAGGCTTGGCGGTATGTGAGTAGCAATGTTTGTTGTGAGTGGAGGCTTGGCTGTGTGAGTAGCAATGCTTGTTGTGAGTGGCTTGGCGGTGTGAGTAGCAATGCTTGTTGTGAGTGGCTTGGCGGTGTGAGTAGCAATGCTTGTTGTGAGTGGAGGCTTGGCGGTATGTGAGTAGCAATGTTTGTTGTGAGTGGAGGCTTGGCTGTGTGAGTAGCAATGCTTGTTGTGAGTGCTTGGCGGTGTGAGTAGCAATGCTTGTTGTGAGTGGCTAATACTCACTTTCCAGCTGCGCCATGTCGGGGAGACGAGCGGGCGGCAGCTGACGGTGGCGGGCGGGGAAGGGTGGGAAGGGGCGGAAGGTGGGCGGGATGGGCAGGGAGTTATTTAGTAAAAGTAGGTTGGGATGGCAGTTGTAGTGACGATGGTGGTAGGCAGTATAAATTATCAACGTTGATAATTACCAGTGATTATGGAATCGATGGTGGTGGCAGTGGTGGTTGTGATGGGGGTGGTGGTGTCCTATAGTGACAATGGATATAGTTACGTCCGTAGCTGCTATTGGTGGGGTGCAGGTTTGGTTATGAAAGCTATTTATATAATGATTCCGTATCTTTATGAAGAGGTGTGGTGGTGGTGGTGGTGGTGGTGGTGGTGGTGACAACACTATAAATGACACAGTAAAGTGGTTAAAGAAGGCTGATGACAGACACTGACTCTGATAAAGTCGTTCTAAACTACTACGTAACCAGACCACTGCCAACGACGGCGATGGTGATGATTATAATGATGGTGACGATGGTGATAGCGGTGAAAGGCGGTGGTGGTGGTGGTGGTGTGCCTGTGTCCTGGGTGACAGTGAGCTATGGTGCAGATGGTAGTGATGACAGCTTGTGGTGGCGATGGTGGATGGCGTGGTGATAGTGGCGGTGTTAATGGTGGATGTGGAGATGGATGAGGTGGATGTGGAGGTGGGTGGTGGATGCCGTGAGGAGGTGTGGCAGGGAACGAGTGGTTGTGGTAGTCCTCACGATGTCATGTGGGCGAACGATGGTACATTTGGTGGTGTTATTGCGGTGGTGATGGGTGTGTGATGGTGCTGCAAGGGGTGATGGTGGTGGTGGTGTTGAGATAAGTGATGTTGTGAAGAACCGCGATGGAGATGATGGCGGGGGAGTAGTGGTGGTGGTGGCGGTGGGGTTTGTGAGGTGGCGGTGGGGTTTGTGAGGTGGCGGTGGGGTTTGTGAGGTTGTGGTGGTGGGTGGAGGCGGGGTTAGTGACTGTGGGGTGGCAGTGGTGGTGGTGGTGGTGATGGGGTGAGGCGCCACCACCGTCAGTCAGGCCGGGCCCAGGACTAGTGCCGCCGGCGCACACACACACACGCACGGCTCACCTCCCCCCTGAAATCTACAGGTAAATGGCTGTATTTTACAGAGGTGCAGGAAGCTCTCTACAGCAGCAGCATCAACAACAACAACAACATTAGAAACACCAACAACAACAGTAATTTAGGCAACAAGAACACAAAGACTTGGAAGGGAAGAAAAGAGGAAAAGGAAATATGAAGGATGAAAAAGATGGGAAGAGTGCAAATCACATTATGTGATTACTTTTCTGTATAGGAGGAGGAGGAGGAGGAGGAGGAGGAGGAAGAGGAGGATTATATAGGATTACATAGGAATAACAGACACCAGGAGACCTATTGGTCCATAGCGAGGGTATCTGCTGACTACATACTACTAACTATCACTACTTGTAGAAAACAGTTTGGAATATGATACCATGTCCCAAAGAGAATATGAACATTGAAGTTTCATAGTGCATAATGATAGGATATGAAAATACTAACTACCAACTACCACTACCACTACAACTAATCGTATACGGGGGACTAGATACGATTCGCACTATCAATACCCATTTACTTTCAGTGCGCGTCAAGTCTGTTTTTTGAATGTATTATTGTTCTGGCTCCTAACATTTGCTGTAACTGTTCCATCGTTCAAAACGACTTCTAACATTGAACTAATTTTTAACGAGATCGGTGATGCAACGTTGACCGTTTAGTTTTAAACCTTTATTTCTTTGTTTTTCCCTTGATTGAAACTTCGAATAGGTTCTCTTGATTAATGACATCAAAACCTTTTAGGATCTTAAAGGTTTTTCTATCAGATCCCCCACGGATGCCTACGATCCTTTAAGGAAAACATATTAAGTTTCCGCAGTCTCTCTTCATAAGTATGAAATTTTCCAGAGATGGAATTTGTTTGGTTGCTCTTCTTTGCAGTCCTGTATTTCCCTTTGGGGGGCTGACTTTTAACGAACAGGCGAACCGAATTGAACGGCATATTTCCAAGTGCGGCCTAACCAAGACTTGTATAATTGTGTCACAACCCCCCCCCCCCCATTACTTTTCGGAGTTTTTAATGTCAAAGTACTTTTTTAATAAGCCCAACACAATTTTGCCTTTTTACTGGCAGCTAGGCAATGCGGACTGGTTTTCAGATCATTACTGATGATGACACCTAATCCTTTTCCTGCTGTACTTCAGTTAACGATTTATTTTGCATTTGATAGTTATATTTGAGGTTATCGTTGCCTATATGCATTACTTTACATTTATCGGAATTGAATTTTAATAGCCATTTATCACTCCAATCTGATAGTTTGTCGAGATCACTTTGTATGAGTTCGCAGTTTTCTCTAGTATATGCTTTACCGCCTAATTTGGTGTCATCTGCAAATTTCGATATTTTAGATACAAGTCCGCAGTCCAGATCGTTGATATATATCAGAAAAAGAGTAGGACCCAAGACCGAGCCCTGAGGCACCCCACTAGTAACATCTAACCAATCAGATGCCTCGCCATTTATTACTACCCGTTGTTTACGATTTGAAAGCCAATCGCCAATCCATGAACATAATTGCTCTCCTAAGCCATGTGCCCTTAGCTTGGTCAACAGTCGCTTATGGGAACTGTATCGAAGGCTTTCTGAAAATCAAGGTATATTACATCCGAGGGAATTTTAGCGTCCCAGTTTGAATAAATGACATTAAAAAAATCCAGTAGGTTTGTTAAGCAGGATCTCTTATTTCGAAATCCATGCTGGAGTTTAGTATTGAGTTATTTTCATCGAGAAAAGACACTATTTTATCCCGCAATATTTTCTCAAATAGTTTAACAATCACGGACGTTAGACTAATTGGGCGATAATTACTTGCGAGGCTCTTACTCCCTTTCTTGAATATCGGTGTAACATTAGCTAATTTCCACATACTAGGAACATTTTTGTCACTTAGCGATTTATTGAAAATAATCTTTAATGGGAGCGAAAGTTGACTGTGACATTCGCGAAGTAGTCGCGGCGAGATTTCGTCCACCCCCACGGATTTTGCTGGGTCAAGTTTCAGCAAATACTTTGATATTTCGTCTACTGTTATCTCTCCTATTACCAGTCTATCCCTTTCGAGTCCGCATACATGTTTACTGTTCTGGTAATGGAGTTTCGTCTTCTTAATAATACGCTAATACATTTCGCATCTCTAT
>JACEEZ010022457.1:445184-457684 GCA_016584305.1 Chionoecetes opilio
GAAAAAGAGAGTAAGCAAGAGGCCCGCGAGATAAATGTATTATTCCGAGATAAACAGTGACAACCGGGGATTTGATATGAAATATTTATCGAGGCGATTTTTAAATGATTCTATTGTATTTGAGTTTACTACGTCTGACGGCAGCCCATTTCATACGTTTACAACACTGTTTGTGAAGAAGTACTTTGCTTCATTCGTTACAAACCGTTTCCTGCTTATTTTAAATCCGTTGTTTCTAGTTGAACTTGACCGGTCTAGCGTGAAAAGAGATTCTGGGATTACGTTCGTAAATCCTTTGAAGATTTTAAAGTCTTCGATGAGGTTACTTCTTATCCTTCGTTTTGTTAATGGGAATAAGTTAAGTTCTTTGAACCGATTTTCGTAAGATTTGTTACCCAATCTAGGTATAATTTTGGTTGCTCTGCGCTGTGTTTTTTCTAGTTTATCTATGTCCTTTTTATAATAAGGTGACCAGAACTGCACACAGTATTCTAGATGGGGGCGAACAAGCGAGTTAAAAAGAGTGAGTATCACTTTTTCAGATTTGAAACTGAAAGTTCGTCCAATAAAGCCAACCAAATAATTTGCAGTTTTTACTACCTCTATAATTTGGTTATTCGGTTTGAGATCTTTCGAGATTATAACGCCTAAATCTTTTTCTTTTTCAACACTTGTTAGTTGGAAATCGTTCATGACGTAACTTTCATGGGGGTTGTTATTACCAATATGTAATACATGACCCGGTTTTGCCGGGGGGCCCGACCATGCAAACTCCTCCTATGCTGACGCAGGGGAGGGGTCTGCCCATGACGAGAGCGGGGCAAAGCCCTCGGGAATCCCGCACTCTAAATCGAGTGGTAGGGCCGCCTAGCCCAACTTTTTCTTATGGGGGTGGCCGGGGCGGTGCAGAGGCGGCGCCTGCCCGTCGAATCACTCCTGGGATCAACCTGCGGAGGGTTCTTCGTGTGGGCTCGTGGAACGTTCTGAGCCTCACAGACGATCATCGACTACCTCTCCTATCGGGCGAGCTCAGTAGGCTGAGGGTGGATATAGTGGGACTCTCTGAGACGAGGAGGCCAGGCAGTGGCGAGACTAGCAGTGGGGGTTACACCTACTACTGGTCCGGCATGAGCAATGGTCACCGTGTACGGGGAGTAGCTATAGGCATCTCCAGCAAACTGCAGCCGTCAGTTGTTGAGGTTACTCCGGTTGATGAGCGTATAATGCGGATGAGGATGAAAAACACTCTGGGTTTTATGTCTCTTGTTGCAGTGTACGCTCCTACCGAGATGCGTAAAACTGAAGAGGAGGAGATGTTCTACGCCAAACTCGACTCTGTATTAGACCAGTGTCCTCCTCGGGACACACTCATTGTCTTGGGCGACTTTCAATGCTACTACTGGCACTGTGAGAGATGGCTGCGAGTTATGTGTTGGTCCCATGGCTCCGGTACCAGAAACACCAACGTTCTCTGCTTCTGAACTTGCAAGGTCCAGAAGGTTGAGAATTGCAGGTTCTTGGTATCAGAGACCAGAGCTGCACCGCTGGACATGGTATAGTAATGCCGGAGGGGTAGCTAAGGATATCGACCACATCCTCGTTAGTACTCGTTGGAGGATCCTCCAGAATTGCAGGGTTTACCAGAGTGCTGAGTTCTTTGGGACAGATCACAGACTTGTTGTTGCTACACTTAAGCTCATGTCAAGTCCAGAAGAATCTCAAGAGGTAACCATACTGTGTTCATCTTGAGAAACTGAAGGACTTGACATGTGCTCATGAGTATGCGGTGGCAGTCTCAAATCGGTTTGATGTGCTCGGTGCTCTCGGGGACCCTGTAGAACTATGGGATACCTTCAAACGTGAAACTCTACAGGCTGCCAAGGAGTGTATTGGGGAGCGCCCGAGGTCAAGGCGTGGTTTTGTCTCGACGGAGACGCTGGAGAAAATCGAGGAGAGTCGCGCTGCCAGGCTGGCTGGGAACCAGGACCAGCACAGGGCTCTGTCACGCCGGACTGGAACCCTCCTGGGGAGAGACAAGGAGAGGTATGTCAGGAGTCTCGCTGAGGATGTCGAGGGTCATTTGAACGCTAATGACCTCCGACCCGCCTACCGAGCCCTGAAGAAGCTCCGTTCCAAGTCGCCTTCTCGGGCGAGTGCTATTCGAACAGCAAATGGGCGCCTCGTGTCGGATATGGATGGGCAGATGGCTCATTGGGCTGAGTGCTTTGGGCAGTTGTTCACGGTGGACCCTCCAACTGAGCAGCTTCACACCACTGGGTTACAGGCCGTGGATGCCGATCCTCCCATTGACGAAACCGCACCCTCTCTTGACGAAGTCAGAGAGGCTGTAGCAAAGTTGAAGGGTGGAAAGGCAGCTGGTGTTTGTAATATCAGTGCGGAGCTCCTCAAAGCTGGGGGTGACGGCCATGATCCGCGGGTTGCATGCTGTCCTGACTGCCGTGTGGCAATCAGGTACCATTCCTCCTGACTGGAAAAGGGGGCTGGTCGTCCCTATCTGGAAAGGGAAAGGGGACCGTCAGGACTGCAACAACTACCGCGGTATTACACTGCTCAGCGTACCAGGCAAGGTGCTTGCCCATCTATTGCTGACACGGATTCGCAGTCATCTGGTGGGTGAAGCATCAGAGACCTCAGCAGTCTGGGTTCACGCCTGGTAAGTCAACAACAGACCGTATCCTAGCGCTTCGTGTCCTGGTGGAACGCCGACGTGAGTTTCGACAGAGGATGCTTGCAGCCTATGTTGATCTCAAGAAGGCGTTTGACTCAGTGCATCGTGAGTCACTCTGGGATCTTCTGCGACTTCGAGGGATTCCTGCAAGGACTATTGGTTTGATAACTGGTCTGTATTCTGGGACTGAGAGTGCTGTGAAATGTGGGGCAGGTGTATCCAGCTTCTTTCCTGTGAATACAAGAGTGAGGCAAGGGTGCGTCCTTGCCCCATCACTTTTCAACGCTTGTATGGACTGGGTATTGGACAAGGTTGTAGATCAAAGTGATTGTGGAGCATCCGTCGGCAACACCAACATCACTGATCTTGTTTTTGCCGATGATGCAGTAATCTTTTCTGAGTCGCTGGAGGTCCTGGTGATGGCTCTCGAGGCGCTGCACGAGGAGGCAAAGCCTTTGGGACTTGAGGTCTCCTGGCTCAAGACCATGGTCCAGGTATTTGGAGACTTACTAGATGAAGCAGTACAGTCTGTTCTTGCGTGTGGCGAGGACATTGAGATCTTGGAAAGTTTTACATACCTTGGTAGCGCAGTCCATAATGACGTCACGTCAAGAAGTCTACGGTGGATTGGCATAGCCCACGGTGTTATGGACTCGCTCAGCGGGAGTATTTGGCGTTGTCGGTACCTGTGCAGGAGGACAAAGATCCGGATCTTCAAATCGCTTGTGATCCCTGTCTTACTCTATGGTTGTGGGACATGGACACTAAATAGTGACTTGAAGAGACGAATCAATGCCTTTGGTAATAAGTGTCTTTCGCAGAATCATGGGGTATCGCTGGGATGATACGTGTCAAATCAGCGATTGCACCTGTGAGACTGATCGAGGGCCTATTACCTGCATAGTCAGTCAGCGAAAACTTCGGCTATATGGGCATGTGGCACGCTCCCCTAAAAACCGATCCTTCCCATGGGTTTGTATCTGTAAGAGACAATCCGGCGGGAGGAGGCCAAGGGTCGCCCCCCAAGGCTCGTGGCGGGGACAATTTGGATGTTTCTTGTCGAGAGCTGCTTGGTATGGGAAAGGAGCCTGCATGGGAACTCGCGCGTGGTGACCCCGGGAGTGGCGTCGCAGGGTGGCGAGGCGACGCGCCCCCCCCGGCGTATGCCCCCAATGATTGATTGATTGAATACATGACATTTGTCAAGGTTGAAATTCATTTGCCATGTTTTTACCATTTCTTAGCGTGCTTAAGTCATTTTGTATGATGTGGCGTTGAGATTCTGTAAAAGCTATTTTGTGATTTCTTTGTATCTGCAAATTTCGATATCCTGCATGCGATTCCCTCGTTAATGTCATTTCTATATATTAAGAACAGGATAGGTCCAAGAACTGATCCTGAGGAACGCCACTATTAACACTGGTCCAGTCAGAAGAATTTCCATTTATTACCACCCTCTGTTTATGATTTCACAGACAGTTTTTCTATCCAATTCGAAAGATAGCCTGTTATACCATGATCTTTTACTTTGCTAATGAGACGCTTATGAGGATCTTTGTCGAACGCTTTTTGAAAATCGAGGTAAACTACGTCTACTGCCCTCGTGTTTTTTAATACATTATTGTAAAAATCAAGTAAGTTTGAGAGGCATGAGCGTTTATTTCTGAATCCATGTTGCGAATCCTTAATTATGCATTTTCTTCGAAGAACTTAACGATTTTGTCTCTTATGATGAATTCCATTAAATTTCCAGCAACTGATGTTAAACTGATTGGGCGATAGTTTCCGGGTTGCGACTTGCTTCCTTTTTAAATATGGGTGTGACATTTGCTAGTTTCCATTCGCACGGTACATTTCCGGTGAGTTAAGACTTATAAAATAAGATGAAAGTGGTTTTACTATTTCGTTCTTTGCTTCTTTTGATATGCGTGGCGAAATTTTGTCAGGACCAGGACTTTTGTTAATTTTCATGTTATTTATCGCGATCAAAATTTCCCATTCCTGAAAGGTTAATGAGCTGAGGCAAGTACCTTTGTTCTGGGTTTTCGGGATGGGTTGATTTTGCGTGTTTTCTACTGTGAAGACTGATGCAAAAAAGTTATTTAGAGTATCCTCCATAGTCACTTCATTTCTGTGTGTTCGCCATTTTCCATTTCCAACGTCAACGTATGGTTGACGTCATTATTTTTTCTTTTTAACATAGCAGTAGAATTCTTTAGGGTTTGATTTGCTCATTTCGACAATACGTACTTCAAATGTTTTCTTGCTCTGCTTAACCCTTTCACGCACGGTGACGCGATCGCGTCAAAACGGGCCCGTCTGCAATCTGAGTTTTTGACGCGAATTACGTCAAAAAACTGTTAAAACCCGCAAAAATAAAGTATTCATCAGAATTGCGTCAAAATTTTGTGCGTCAAAGATCCATCCTAGACCTATAAAATAAACTAATTGTCAACTCTTTCGTGTGAGTGGATGTGAAATTATAAGGGTTTGTGTGTCAGTTTCCACTCAGCAGGCACCCTGTGCGAGCGAATTGTCGTCCCTTTAAAACGTGTCCCGAGCTGGCCATAATGGCCATATGAAAATTATAATGGTAGCGTTGGAATCCTCATAAAAATCCGCTTTTATTGGCATGTAAACCATAAAAAGTTGACTCAGGAAGTTTCGAGCTACGAAGTGGTGAACGTAAGTATTTCTTATTTCTCGTTACTCAATATTTTTTCTGAGTCGGTAAATTCCGCTATTTATTTGCATTTCTTGTTATTTCTTTCTTTCATAAGGCAGAATAATCTCTTGCAAAATCAATGATATATAATAATGCCAGGAAAAAAGAATACACGTTTGTGAAATTGATAACATAAAAAAATTATTCGCCGCACAGTCTGGCCATTTCGCGGGGCCCCTTAGGGAGCATAAGACGGATGTTGCAGTGGACGGAAAACCTTTTTAACTTTAAGTGCGTGAAAGGGTTAATAAGTTTTTTTCGTATTTCGTATAATCTGTCGTGTTTGCGTTTATCGTCTTCATTTTGTGTTCCTTTGTGTTTTTCATATGGCACGCTTTTAGCTGCGAGGCTGTCCTGATTTCGCGGGTCCACATTTTCGGTTTAACATTTGAAAAGATCGCCTATATCGCATCGGTATTGAGGATTGTATTGTTAAGTTAAGCTTACAGGTGAATTCATGCCATGCTATATTTACGTCGATACTTTCTGAGATAACATTCCAATCGGTGTTCGTTAAGATTTTTTTTAGTTTCTGAAGTCTGCCCTTCGAATAACACTGGTCGACAAAAAAAAATATGGTTCTGATATGGTTCTGAAGATATGGTTCTGGACTAAATGAATCTGATTATATGTAAATCGACCCTGCTGAACTCGAATCTGATGTTCAATTAACTCTATCACGTCCAGTTTTTGAGAACCAGACGCAATCATGAAAAAAATATGGGTAAAATCAGCAGAAATAGGTTTCACCAATGTTTTCATTTTAAACTCTTAATCTTTCTTTTCTCAAGCCTATTAGGGCAGTGCAGTGTTTTTGAGTCAGTGTGGTTTGTGCAGTGAGCAGGGGAGGGTGTGCGCGCTGCGTATTGGCGAGGGGTTAGCAGGCTGTGCATACATTTTTACCTACTGATCGTACAGCTATTGACATATGTTTAAACATTTTCTTTTCTTTGCAGATATGATGTGTTTGATTTAGTGGAGTCTTAATTTAGTTGGTTTACCGTATATAGTACCTTGTACCGGCGTGATGGAGCGCCGTAAACTGTGGAATGCATCAGACAGTTTTTTTTTTAGTGAATTTTTACCCCCGCACAAAAAATTTTTGAAAAGAATTTCCTCCTNGCGATTGCACCGTGAACGAATCGAGGCTATACCGCAAGTAGTCAGCGCCAACTTCGGCTATATGGGCATGTGGCACGCTACCCTGAAACCGATCCTTCCCATCGGGTTGTATCTGTAAGAGACAATCCGGCGTGGAGGAGGCCAAGGGGTCGCCCACAAGGCTCGTGGCGGGGACAAGTTGATGTTTCTTGTCGAGAGCTGCTTGGTATGGGAAAGGAGCCTGCATGGGAACTCGCGCGTGGTGACCCCCGGGAGTGGCGTCGCAGGGTGGGCGAGGCGACGCGCCCCCCCGGCGTATGCCCCCAATGATTGATTGATTGAATACATGACATTTGTCAAGGTTGAAATTCATTTGCCATGTTTTTTACCATTCTCTTAGCGTGCTTAAGTCATTTTGTATGAGTTGGCGTTGAGATTCTGTAGAGGCTATGTTTGTGATTTTCGTGTATCTGCAAATTTCGATATCCTGCATGCGATTCCCTCGTTAATGTCATTTCTATATATTAAGAACAGGATAGGTCCAAGAACTGATCCTTGAGGAACGCCACTATTAACACTGGTCCAGTCAGAAGAATTTCCATTTATTACCACCCTCTGTTTATGATTTCACAGACAGTTTTCTATCCAATTCGAAAGATAGCCTGTTATACCATGATCTTTTACTTTGCTAATGAGACGCTTATGAGGATCTTTGTCGAACGCTTTTTGAAAATCGAGGTAAACTACGTCTACTGCCCTCGTGTTTTTAATACATTATTGTAAAAATCAAGTAAGTTTGAGAGGCATGAGCGTTTATTTCTGAATCCATGTTGCGAATCCTTAATTATGTCATTTTCTTCGAAGAACTTAACGATTTTGTCTCTTATGATGAATTCCATTAAATTTCCAGCAACTGATGTTAAACTGATTGGGCGATAGTTTCCGGGTTGCGACTTGCTTCCTTTTTTAAATATGGGTGTGACATTTGCTAGTTTCCATTCGCACGGTACATTTCCGGTGAGTTAAGACTTATAAAATAAGATGGAAAGTGGTTTTACTATTTCGTTCTTTGCTTCTTTTGATATGCGTGGCGAAATTTTGTCAGGACCAGGACTTTTGTTAATTTTCATGTTATTTATCGCGAGCAAAATTTCCCATTCCTGAAAGGTTAATGGAGCTGAGGCAAGTACCTTTGTTCTGGGTTTTCGGGATGGGTTGATTTTGCGTGTTTTCTACTGTGAAGACTGATGCAAAAAAGTTATTTAGAGTATCCTCCATAGTCACTTCATTTTCTGTGTGTTCGCCATTTTCCATTTCCAACGTCAACGTATGGTTGACGTCATTATTTTTTCTTTTTAACATAGCAGTAGAATTCTTTAGGGTTTGATTTGCTCATTTCGACAATACGTACTTCAAATGTTTTCTTGCTCTGCTTAACCCTTTCACGCACGGTGACGCGATCGCGTCAAAACGGGCCCGTCTGCAATCTGAGCTTTTGACGCGAATTACGTCAAAAAACTGTTAAAAACCCGCCAAAAATAAAGTATTCATCAGAATTGCGTCAAAATTTTGTGCGTCAAAGATCCATCCTAGACCTATAAAATAAACTAATTGTCAACTCTTTCGTGTGAGTGGATGTGAAATTATAAGGGTTTGTGTGTCAGTTTCCACTCAGCAGGCACCCTGTTGCGAGCGAATGTGTCGTCCCTTAAAACGTGTCCCGAGCTGGCCATAATGGCCATATGAAAATTATAATGGTAGCGTTGGAATCCTCATAAAAATCCGCTTTTATTGGCATGTAAACCATAAAAAGTTGACTCAGGAAGTTTCGAGCTACGAAGTGGTGAACGTAAGTATTTCTTATTTCTCGTTACTCAATATTTTTTCTGAGTCGGTAAATTCCGCTATTTATTTGCATTTCTTGTTATTTCTTTCTTTCATAAGGCAGAATAATCTCTTGCAAAATCAATGATATATAATAATGCCAGGAAAAAAGAATACACGTTTGTGAAATTGATAACATAAAAAAATTATTCGCCGCACAGTCTGGCCATTTCGCGGGGCCCCTTAGGGAGCATAAGACGGATGTTGCAGTGGACGGAAAACCTTTTTAACTTTAAGTGCGTGAAAGGGTTAATAAGTTTTTTTCGTATTTCGTATAATTCTGTCGTGTTTGCGTTTATCGTCTTCATTTTGTGTTCCTTTGTGTTTTTCATATGCACGCTTTTTAGCTGCGAGGCTGTCCTTGATTTCGCAGGTCCACATTTTCGGTTTAACATTTTGAAAAGATCGCCTATATCGCATCGGTATTGAGGATTGTATTGTTAAGTTAAGCTTACAGGTGAATTCATGCCATGCTATATTTACGTCGATACTTTCTGAGATAACATTCCAATCGGTGTTCGTTAAGATTTTTTTTAGTTTTCTGAAGTCTGCCCTTCGATAACACTGGTCGACAAAAAAAAATATGGTTCTGATATGGTTCTGAAGATATGGTTCTGGACTAAATGAATCTGATTATATGTAAATCGACCCTGCTGAACTCGAATCTGATGTTCAATTAACTCTATCACGTCCAGTTTTTGAGAACCAGACGCAATTCATGAAAAAAATATGGGTAAAATCAGCAGAAATAGGTTTCACCAATGTTTTCATTTTAAACTCTTAATCTTTTCTTTTCTCAAGCCTATTTAGGGCAGTGCAGTGTTTTTGAGTCAGTGTGGTTTGTGCAGTGAGCAGGGGAGGGTGTGCGCGCTGCGTATTGGCGAGGGGTTAGCAGGCTGTGCAGTACATTTTTACCTACTGATCGTACAGCTATTGACATATGTTTAAACATTTTCTTTTTCTTTGCAGATATGATGTGTTTGATTTAGTGGAGTCTTAATTTTAGTTGGTTTACCGTATATAGTACCTTGTACCGGGCTGTGATGGAGCGCCGTAACTGTGTGAATGCATCAGACAGTTTTTGTTTTATATGTGGAATTTTTACCCCTGACAGTCTGAAGAAACCTCTTACAAAGAATGTTAAAGCAGCTTATCTGCATTACTTCAAGTGCCGTATAGGTGATCAAGATAAGAAGTGGGCCCCTCACGTAGCATGCAACCCCTGTGTAAAACCACTTGAATGAATGGATGCGTGGCAAACGGCCATCAGGCATGGCATTCGGCATCCCAATGGTTTGGCGTGAACAAAAGGATCACAGTACTGACTGCTACTTCTGCCTCACTAACATCAAAGGATATTCAGTAAAAACGCGAGCTAAAATCAGGTATCCTGACGTACCTTCTGCCATCAGGCCTGTGCCACATGGTCCTGATCTCCGAGTTCCAAATGTTCCAATTGCAAGTGCTATAAGTGAATCAGATTCGAACGAGGAGGATAATCCCATGGATACAGACTTTCAAGAAATGGCAGACAACAGAGAGCCCAAATTCATCAGTCAGAAAATGCTACATGACCTTGCTAGGGACCTAGATCTACCCAAGGAGAAAAGTGAAGTCCTTGGATCTCGTCTCAAGGAATGGAATTTACTACAAGGAGGAGTTCTCATCACCACGTTTCGTCGTAGACATAAAGAACTTTCAAGCTTCTTCAAGATGGAACACAAGCTCTGTTACTGCTTTGATGTTGACACACTCATGGAACAACTTTGTGAGTCTCACACTTATGATAAGAGTGAGTGGCGGCTGTTCATAGATTCAGGAAAAAACACGCCAAAGGCCGTTCTTCTGCATAAAGGAAATAAGCTTCCGAGTGTTCCAATTGCGCATGGCCATGAAATGAGTGAAACTTATGAAACTATGAAGACTTTGTTATCTACTGTTAAATATGAAGAACATCAGTGGAATCTGTGTGGGGACCTGAAGGTAATCTCCTTGCTTCTAGGATTCCAGTTAGGTTACACTAAGCACATGTGTTTTCTTTGTTTTTGGGACTCTAGAGCGGACAGCAAACATTACAAACAAAAGGAATGGCCAGCACGACCGAAAGACTCACCTGGCAGGTTCAACTGTATGTACAAACCTCTTGTTTACAGTGAAAAGGTTGTACTTACCTCCATTGCATCTGAAAAATTGGGTTAATGAAAAATTTTGTGAAGGCCATGGATCAAAATGGTGCTGGCTTTCAGTATTTTTTAGCAAAGTTTGAACGCACGCACTGTATCTGAAGCCAAAGTAAAGGCAGGTGTTTTCAATGGCCCTCAAATTCGTCAACTACTCAATGATGATGACTTTGTAAAGAGCCTAATTGCCCTGGAAAAAGCTACTTGGAAGAGCTTTTTGGCTGTTATAAAGAACTACCTAGGTAATGTTCGAGCATCGAATTATGAGGAACTTGTAAATGACAGTTGAAGAGTTACCATGCGCTTGGGGCTCGGATGTCACTCAAAAATCCACTTTTTTTCCCTTCACATCTTGATTTCTTCCCAACGAATCTTGGCGCGGTCAGTGATGAAGCAGGGGGAACGTTTTCCCCCAGGACATTGCCACCATGGAAAACCCGATACCAAGGACGATTCAGTCCCAACATGATAGGGAACTATTGCTGGACGCTACAACGTGAAAGTAGCTGCTCCTACAAACGAAAGAGCAAACTACAGAAACACTTCTGATGTACTGTGGAGCAGGGTGAGTACTTTGTGTGTTAGGTATAGTTTGATCATATGAATATTTAATACCAATTTGAGATCTTGACTGTTCTTCTGAAGAACAGTCTAGATCTGACTGTTCTTCGAACTAGCGCATCTTTCTCTCAAAAAAAATCTCGAAGTTGTGTTCCAAAATACAGATATATATATATATATATAATATATATATATATATATAATATATATATATATATATATATATATTATATATATATATATATTATATATATATATTATATATATATAATATATATATATATATATATATATAAAATAAGTCAAAATTTACTGTGATTTGGCATATTTTTGGATATTTCCAAGATGTGGCACATTTTCGGATATATTTGGGAACAAAATTTTAAAGGTATTTTTTTTTGGCCAGATATGTACTTGGTCCAAATAAACCCGCGGCACCCCCAGAATTTAATTCCGAGTAATATATTTTAAAAGGAGGGGAATTTTTTTTCGTTTAAATTTATAAAATTTATAATTTATATACGTATAAATTATAATAGCTTTTAAAATTTTAAAACCCGATTTTAAAAAACTATAGGGTGGGAAAAAGCAATGCCTTTTTTGAATCACCCAGCAAAAATGCTTTCCAACCCACACAAAATTTGAACTCAAACCTTTTTTTTTTTTGGTTTGTCGCCCAAGTGAAAATTCAAGAACTTTTTTTTTATTTCGACTTCGCTTCTACTGATTTTAATACTAAAGTAATCCCCCGGGTTGGTCCTGCTACTGAATTCAGATCCGACGTTCCGTTACTGACAAGTTTTTTCGTTAGTTTTAAAAAGAAGATCTAAAATTATTATCCCCTTCTTTGGTTTGACCCACATGTTGGTTAAAAGAGCACTTTTTTGGGAGTTTTGAAAGGGGGGGGCCCCAAAATGTTTTTGTCAGTGAGGCGCCTAAAACATTTACGGGAATTAAAATCGCCGAATATTATGTTTTTCGTTTTGAGAACAATTTCCCGTATTTGTTCATAAGTTCTTCGTAAATTGTATTTTTTTTTGAGCTGGAGGTCAAATAAAAAGGCCAATTCCTATTTTTTTGCATTGAAAATTTATTTAAAAGAAAATGACTTACTGTTATCACTTTGTTTTTTAGTTTACTATAAGGGGATGAAGGCAGGACTGTACAAAAATACACCTCCTCCTCCCCTTTCGAAGTTTTTCTGAACTTAAAAATTATCCCCTGGAAATCAAAAAATTTTTCCCCCCAAAAAATCTCTATTGGTCGTATCAATCCATGATTTCGGAAACTCCGATGATGTCGTATTGTTTTAAAAAAACTAGTTCATCTAAATCATGAAATTTGTTACGTATCTAGGGAA
>JACEEZ010022457.1:462684-474357 GCA_016584305.1 Chionoecetes opilio
GAACTGTAAAAGGACTTTACATCGACGTCAGGCAGTGATTTGAGAAATGGCGGTGTTGTGAGGTGTTTGTGAGCAGCTGAGTGTTTCGTTTCGCTTATCTGCACGACTTCAGAGGATTACTACGCTCTGCTGTCTCTACACTTCTTCAAGTGGGTTTATTCCTCTACCTTATCTTCACGACTCCAGGGGATAATATTCTACGTTATCTTCAAGTGCACCAGCAAGGATACCGGCATTCCACAGGACGTCTAGAACCTATAGCGCCTGTAGGCTGTGGTGACCCAGGACTCGGATGGTAGGCTCTGGAGGTTCACTTGAGGGTTCTGATGGTTGGTCCTCGCCCGTTGGTGGCGCAGGCAGGATTCTTATAGTGACGCCTGTGAGGCTCATGCCGCCCCCCTGTGTCCTCTGATGCACTCGCAGTCGAAGGTAGAGTTGATAGGCAGGGCATGTGGGTGTTCTTAGGCCACTCGACGGTGCAGAAAGGTTTTGGGTTTCTTCGGGGATCGAACTCGGGTCACCGAGAACGCCAGTCGGAGACTCTAACCGCTCCGCTACCGCCTCCCCAAACACTGCAGCAAGTTCTTCAGGATTCCTCATTCCTCTGTGTACTTCACTGCCAGATAATTACCTTCGCTACTGTGAGTACTGTACCCAGTTTATTAGGCAGTAGGAAGTGTTAGGAGTGGCCAGTGTACATTTTTCTTTCTTTTGTGATCTGGGGAAGGAGCGCGTTTCGCGCCTACATGTAGTGACGTCAGAGTCACTGTGTCTGATTCGTTGCTTCAGTGATGTCACGGGTTATTGTGAGTGTGAGTGGCTAAGAAAATACGTCACAGGTTTCTTGGAGTATCATTGGCTCCGGCATCAATGTGCTTCGCGGGCTTTCAAAGCATCGCGCCCTGAGTGGTCGAGCGGTGCTCGGAGGGGGGTGGAGAGTTACCAGCAGTCGTCAAACTGTTGAAATTGTGTTGAAATGTTGGCATAAGGTAAGAGTATTATACTTTGTGACATAATATTTTGTTGAGTGAAACACAAACAACACAGACATATTTAGTATATAACAGTGGTGTGTAATAAGCGAGTATTTCCTGTGATTAAGTGTACAGTGAAATTTAGTAGTAATTTTTCTACTTATAGGTTTTTTTGGCTCAGTTAGCCCTAAAACGTAGCGTTTTCCTTTCGAGCGTGTTTTCTTTGATATAATAGGGGAAACTCCTCTATTTTAACTGTTCGGTGTTTATGGACTTACATAAAAGTTACGTTTAAGCCATTTTTTTTTTTTTTGGAGTGCGTTTCAACTTGTGTTGTCACTTGTGTTGGAGTGGACATAAGGAGCGTTTGTGTGTGTGTGTGCAGTTGTATAGCATAGCTGTTATTTATTTTTATTATCAGATGTAGGGGTTATGACCCTGAGAGATGGTAAACATTATTCATTACACATGTCTCCACCAGAACACATAGAGTCTAGTCTTGTCTCAACACAGCCTCATACCACCATTTCTACTACTATTACTACTACTGCTACCACTACTCCTACCACGCCTACTCTAGCCAATATGTCTTCTACAACTGTTACAACCATTAAATTGTTACATCAGGATCCTTCGATCACTAGGTTCTCAGGTGAGGATGTGAGACACTCTGCATTGTCTTTTCTGCAGCAATGCGAGGATATAATGCAAAACAGTAATGTTGCCTCAGGAAGTGAGAAGATTTCTTTTATAAGGTCACAATTCAAACCAGGATCATTAGCCAGTGATATGATGTGTGCTTCAGGTTTTGATGGGAAGGCGCTCAATTATGATTATGATGTATTTTGGCGGAATTTCCTGAGAATTTTTGGTGTTGCGCAACATAATGATTCTTTGCAATAGTCATTTACTTATGCTGAAGCATTGACCACACAGTTGGGTAGTGCTGGCAGGTTGAGAGGTCAGGCACGTGCTGCTAATATTGCCTCAGAAGCAATGGAAGCCTTAAACTTTGCTTTATGGTTTGAAGATGATAAATTGACAGTGGAGAGATTTAAACTCATTCTAGAATTTCAGTATTACATCACCTTTTTGTCTCCACAAGAGCGTCGTATCGCTTCATCTCTTGATTTTAAGCCAGGTGATACCTTCTAGATTTTTCTACGAAAATTACTAAGCGGCTACGTGAGATGCCTAAAAGTCCATTTTCACAAACTGAGTCGGTGGCTCTTGTGTCAAGGGAACCTCAAATTCATTCATCCTTACCTCCTCCTCCACCACCTCTTCCACCTCCAGTATTTTCTCTGTCTACTCGTTCACCAAAGCAGTGTTACTATTGCGGCAAGCAAGGTCATTCTGATAATTACTGCTATCAGAAAAAGAAGGAGATGAAGTCTGCTCATAAAGGCAGCAATATGCAGGTTGTTCAGCAAAGACAATACTTGCCTCCTAGACCTCCACCATCTCGTTTTGCATCTCCTGCAAGGCCACAACAGCCTCGTATGCAGTTTCGCCCTCCTCCTAAATGGTGCGTAATTCACGAGCGTGGAAATCATTCAACAGAGGAATGCTTTTTTGGTTCTGAGGCTGAAGGCGTCTCAGTTGGTGACAGTAGGTAATGGGTACGGCTATCATCAGTCGGGGAAGATTCGCGCCGGGTTCAAAGAAACTCTGATTAGTTTCTGACACAAAGTCACAAACACAGCTGTTCATAGTCCCTTCTATTATTGCTGCTTGTCTTTCTATGATGACAATTCAGTGTTTCACTCGAGACAGTTCTATTGCTCTTGGGGTGGACACAGGTGCTTCATGTAATATTCTCAGTGAGTGTGCTTATGTAGATTTTAAAAAGTTATATAATTTTCCCTTGTTACCTTCTACAGCCACTCTACAAAGTGTTCAAGGTCTCACACTAGAGGTGATGGGCACTGTGACCCTTCCTCTATGCCTTGCCCCTAACTCCAAAGTCTTAAACATACAGTTTATAGTAACACCACATTTTGCTTTACAGTGTGATGGTCTTTTGGGCCTAGAATCTCTTGCTACTCATCACATTGATGTAATTACACAGCACCATGCAATTTAATTAAATGGCGTTCTCTTCCCCGCAATGACAAGTCCAGCCCCATTGCTTGATAAACTTCAGATTTTTCCAAACAGTGACCAGCAAGCCGTTTCTGCTAGTTTAAGCCCTGACGTGCTTCTTAGCGGGGAGACGAAACTTTCAGTCCCCCCTGCCGGCTTGGTGTCTGCTGTTGTCATGGGAGACCAATATATTGGCTCCACATGTTCTGTTCGACTTGCGGTGAGAGTACAAGAGGCTCCTGTCGGCAGTTATCTGGTGTCTTTACCTGACACTATCCGTGTAAGTCGCTTGGCGCTTGAGGGAACGCTTTCAGCGGTACGTGTTGATCACTTAAGTGACGCAGTTGTCACAAATGTTACAGGGTCCCCTATAACACTTAAAAATGGTGTTTTGCTGGGGGGACCAGGCAGACATAGTCAAGCAGTTAACACCTTATGTACAGGTATTAAATTTTCCTGAGGCTAAGCCTGATCTTCTCGCGATGCTTGCGACACACAGGCTTGCTCTTGCCTTACCTGGGGAACCCCTAGGAGTAGGAGACAAAATCACTCATCACATTGTGCTTGCACCTGATGCACAGCCTTCTTATGTACCGTCTTATCGTATGCCTCATAGCCAAAGAGCTGTGGTACAGGGCATGATAACGGACATGTTGGATGAAGGAATAATACAGGAGTCTTATTCTCCTTGAAACTCACCTTTGTTATTGGTGAAGAAAAGTGATGGTACTTACCGGCCTGTGCTAGATTTCAGGAAAGTTAACAATTTAACTGTACCGGATCATTATCCACTCCCTGATTTGAGAGACCTTTTGCAGCCTATAGGGAAGGATAATACAGTTTTTACCAGTTTAGACCTCAAGTCTGGTTTCTGGCAGATTCCGTTAGAAGAGAAATATCGGGAAATAACTGCCTTCTCAACAAATAATGCTCATTATGAATGGCTGAGATGTCCTATGGCTTTGAGGAACTCACCTCTTACATGCCAACGTCTAGTAAACAACTTGTTTCACGGCATTATATATAGGTGATGGTTTGTTCGTCTACATGGACGACCTCATACTTGTCTCCAAGGATTTATCCAGTCACTTTGAGAAACTTGCCCTTGTTTTTCAGAAACTTACTGAGGCTGGCCTTAAACTTAACGTGCGCAAATGCAGTTTTCTCAAGTCACGCATTGACTTTTTAGACCATGCTGTCGACAAGGATGGAATCCACACGTTGGATTGTAAAATCACAGCATTCAAGAATTTTCCAACCCTTACCACCACTGAAAAGGTACGGTCTTTCCTTAGGTTGTCGGGTTACTATCGTGCTTTTGTAAAGAACTATGCTTCTATTGCTAGTCCTCTGACACTACTTTTGAAAAAGGACGTTCCTTTCACTTGGAATGGTCCCCAACAACAAAGTTTTGATACTTTGAAGCAGGCTCTTACACATGCGCCAATTCTTACATTTCCTGACTACCATATGCCTTTCACTCTTGTGACAGATGCTTCGGCACTAGGCGTTGGTGCAGTTTTGATGCAAACAGTTGAAGGGAAACGGCCTCATGTTGTTGCATATGCCAGTAGAGTGCTTACTGATGTAGAGTCACGGTACTCAGTAACTCACCTTGAAGCTCTTGCTGTGGTGTGGGCTCTCAAGCACTTTAAGGAAATTATCTATGATTATCCCATTACAGTTTACACTGATCACACTGCATCTCTTTAGAGGGAAAAACCTCTGTGGCCGTGTGGCCCGGTGGTTCATCACTATTCAGGAATTTAATCCTACTATCAAATATTTACCTGGTGATAAAAATCATGTTGCAGACGCACTTTCACGCAACATTCCAGTAGCAGTGCTCTCAAACACTTCAAATTTCTCTCTACAAGACTTATCAAATGCTCAACGTCAAGATCCTGTGTGGTCAAAAGTGATTTATGCACTAGAGTCTGGAGATGAATCTTTATTGCCTAAATTGTCAGTTCCACTTTTACAGTTTTCAATAGTTGATGAAGTTCTTTGTCGTAATGTTACTATGGACAAGAACACGGATACTCAACTAGTTATTCCTATCAGTCTAGTGGAAACTGCTTTAAAACTCATTCACGACATGCCTCAAGCAGGACATCGAGGTCGAGACAGAACCTTGGTCGCTGCACGTCGTAAGTTTTATTGGTCTACCATGCGCATCGATGCAGAGAAAAGTGTAACCCAATGTCGTTCATGTGCACAAACCAAGGGTAATACGAGAACTGCTCCTATTTTTTAATATCCTTTACCTGAGTCGTCCTTTGACACCGTAGGCATCGACTTATTGCAGCTTCCTCGAAGTCATCAAGGGTCACCATATGTTCTGGTATGTGTAGATCACTTCACACGTTTTGTGATTCTAGTCCCCTTGCCTAACAAGTCTGCTATAACTGTTGCTCATGCTCTAGTTTCAAATTTAATCTGTCCCTATACAACTCCTAGAGTGCTCATTTCAGATAATGGCCCTGAATTTGGTAATCAAATTCTTCATAACATTTATGAGCAGTTCAAAATTAAGCAAACTTTCATTACTGCTTATCACCCTGCGATCAATGGGCTAGTTGAAAGGACTAATAAGAAGACTCTTGATGTCCTTCGCCATTATGCTGGCGAGTTTCATGACTCTTGGGAGGACTGGCTACCTCATGTAGCGGCGTCGATAAATGGCTCAGTAAATTCCTCTACAGGAAAGACTCCACATTTCATTTTGTATGGTGTCGACAAGCGATTACCTTATGATGTACTTTTGCAATCTCCTGTCCCTGTCTACTCAGTGGATGATTATGCCAAAATTCAACTTAGATCCCTTCAGATCATTCACAGATCAGTTCGAGGAAAACTTAAGGCTTCTCGTCAGGAGATGATGCGTAGACAGCATAGTAAGGCTTGTCCTGTTGTAATTTCCATAGGTGATTTTGTTATGAAACGTTCTCCTGAACGCCAAAATAAGTTGTGTTTTATATTTTCAGGACCTTATTTAGTCACCAGTAAAGTACATGGAAATAAATACATACTTCTTGATTAAACTCATAATACTACAGAAGTAGTACATGTCGATAGGCTAAAGAGAGTCAAACTGACCTCTCCTGCACTGACCAAGTCTACTACTTAGGTTAACATGTAACTAAGGTGGAGTGTTCATAGCTTTGGTTTAACTGGAATGAAGTATAATCATTTGGCCAGTTTTAGGTTAATTTTATTTCACAAATTCTGGAGTATATATACAAATTTCACTTCTCAGAAATAATTGTTTTCCAAGGTATAATGCAAACATTCGCCAAGACATGCGAGTTACACCATGGAAACTTCCTGGTGATATTGCTGATTTTACGTTGTACATAACTGAATATATTGATAAGCTGATAACAATGCAAACACCTGATAATTACCATAACAATGATTGAAGGTTACAAATAGAATAGTCTCCGTGCTACTCTGATTCTCTCAGACAACTGGTAGAGAAAACGTTAAACTATATAAGACGGGGTGACTACTTTAAGTAGTCGCTACAGTACCCCCCCCCTAGTGACGCGGGAGGAGGAACGAGACGTTGGTTGGTGGAGCGGTGCTGCTGGTGTTTGTTGCAGATTGATGTGGAGGGCTGTGGTGACCAGTTGCTGGCTTGGCAGTGGTGCCGCCGGCTTGTGTGCGGGCGTGGCAGTGTTGCGCCATGGCAGTGGTGCCGCCGGCTGTAAGTCGCGGGCGAGGCAGTGTTGACGCCATGGCAGTGGTGCCGCCGGCTTGTGTTGCGGGCGTGGCAGTGTTGCGCCATGGCTGTGGTGCCGCCGGCTTGTGTTGCGGGCGTGGCAGTGTTGCGCCATGGCAGTGGTGCCGCCGGCAGTAAGTCGCGGGCGAGGCAGTGTTGACGCCATGGCAGTGGTGCCGCCGGCAGTAAGTCGCGGGCGAGGCAGTGTTGACGCCATGGCAGTGGTGCCGCCGGCAGTAAGTCGCGGGCGAGGCAGTGTTGACGCCATGGCAGTGGTGCCGCCGGCTTGTGTTGCGGCGTGGCAGGGTTGCGCCATGGCTGTGGTGCCGCCGGCTTGTGTTGCGGGCGTGGCAGGGTTGCGCCATGGCAGTGGTGCCGCCGGCTTGTGTTGCGGGCGTGGCAGGGTTGCGCCATGGCTGTGGTGCCGCCGGCTTGGTGTTGCGGGCGTGGCAGGGTTGCGCCATGGCAGTGGTGCCGCCGGCTTGTGTTGCGGGCGTGGCAGGGTTGCGCCATGGCAGTGGTGCCGCCGGCTTGTGTTGCGGGCGTGGCAGGGTTGCGCCATGGCTGTGGTGCCGCCGGCTTGTGTTGCGGGCGTGGCAGGGTTGCGCCATGGCTGTGGTGCCGCCGGCTTGTGTTGCGGGCGTGGCAGTGTTGCGCCATGGCAGTGGTGCCGCGGCTTGTGTTGCGGGCGTGGCAGTGTTACCGCCATGGCAGTGTTGACGCCGGCTGTGAGTCGCGGGCGTGGGCAGTGTTGAGGTTTGGCGAGAAGTAACGCTGCACTAGTACTCGCCTTTTTCGTTTGATGCCGCGTACGAGCAGGGGGGGTCGCACTTTGAGGCTTTGCTGCCGAAGTAGTTGTGGTACCAGCAGAGTCCAGAGCTTCTCGAGCGGAAGCGTTGCTGGCGGCGTTGAGGTGTGGGTGAGCGTGGACGGTACTGGCGTTGCTGAGGTGTGGGTGAGCGTGGACGGTACTGCGTTGCTGAGGTGTGGATGAGCGGTGTTGTTGGTGGTCCTGCATTTGCCTCTTGAGAGAAGTGACCTCTGTCGAGAGCTGGGATACCAGCTGGGTGAGCAAGGCGAGCTGAGTGTTGTCCTGGGTCGAAGCTGAGGACACTGAAGAGACACGTGTAGGAACTGTTGCTGTTGTGGGTAGGTTGTCGTCGTCAGGCATGGCGAAGTTGAGTGAAAACGCAGGTGTGGACTGGACGGGTGTCCCAGTTGTTCAAGGAACGAAACCGGTTACGCAAGTAGCACTGGTGATGATAATCCACAGGGCGGTGAGTAATCCACAGGGCGGTGAGTAATCCACAGGGTGGTGAGTAATCCATAGGGCGGCGAGCGGCGGCCGTGGAGTGAATCACGTTAACACTGTGGAGTTGAGGGTTGAGTAATCCACAGGGCTTGTTGAGTAATCCATAGGGCGGCGAGTGGCGGCCGTAGAGTGAATCACGTTAACACTGTGGGGCTGCGCAGAATGCGCGTGAGGTTGTGCTGAGGGCGCAAGGAGGCGTCAGAGGGTGAAGTGGCTGCGCTGAGTGCACATAGGCCACTGAGGCGTATGAGGAAGCAGGGCCCGCGCTAAACACGCATAAGGCCGCTGAGGACGCGGTGAGCCGTCTGGAGGAAGGCAGCGGCCGCGCTAAATGCGCATAAGCCGCAGTGAGGCCTCGGAGGAAGCAGGGCCCGCGCTAAATGCGCATAAGGCCGCTGAGGACGCAGTGAGGCGCCTGGCGGGGTAGTGGCCGCGCTGAATGCGCATAGGCCGCTGAGGACGCAGTGAGGCGCCTGGCTGGGTAGTGGCCGCGCTGAATGCGCATAGGCCGCTGAGGACGCAGTAAGGCGTCTGAGGGCAAAAATGCCCTGAGGAAGGCACAGAAGGTGCCGGGGTTGGGTGGGAAACCTGTATAGGTGGCGCTACACGTAAACGTGTAATTCTCCCTATCCCGCTTACATCCTAGCAAACACCAGTGAAGCTGGAGGCTAGGAATATAGAGCGGGAGCAATGGGACGAATGCTTCCGAAGACGCAGGTCCCACGACTAGGAGAGGGGTGCTCTTTTGTCCAGCAAGGCATAGAAATTATATTTCTATGCCGAGATGGACAGCACCAGTTTAAGCCACCTAGAAAACCATTGCTACACTCTGGGTCACCATTTGTAACTAAGGTGGAGTGTTCATAGCTTTGGTTTAACTGGAATGAAGTATAATCATTTGGCCAGTTTTAGGTTAATTTTATTTCACAAATTCTGGAGTATATATACAAATTTCACTTCTCAGAAATAATTGTTTTCCAAGGTATAATGCAAACATTCGCCAAGACATGCGAGTTACACCATGGAAACTTCCTGGTGATATTGCTGATTTTACGTTGTACATAACTGAATATATTGATAAGCTGATAACAATGCAAACACCTGATAATTACCATAACAATGATTGAAGGTTACAAATAGAATAGTCTCCGTGCTACTCTGATTCTCTCAGACAAACTGGTAGAGAAAACGTTAAACTATATAAGACGGGGTGACTACTTTAAGTAGTCGCTACAAACATGCCTTAATTTTTCTCTCACATGTTCTTATTATTAGTATTATGTGTAATACTCTAGTATTATTAGCATTCTGTTAGTATTACAGTATTATTAATATTATCTTACTAGTATCTTATTATTAAGTTTACATTTCATAATTTTGTTAATGTATTTGATGTGCAATCTTGGTTATACGGACCAAGAAGGATGTGATGTGTTTCGCTCTGTGTGGCCCACGCGATCAGGGAATTTTCCAGAGTTTATGTAATGACTGTGAGGACACAGTGAGGTGTGGCCGAGCGATGTGCTGGTGGTATCAGCACATGATGTATAAACTTATATGTAAGGACCTTCTTAAAAGGGAATATGTAAACCCTAAGGGATAACTCACGCGTGGCGGGCTGGAGAATTCCCGCCAGGCGCCAAGTCAGTGTGTATTGGTGCTTGGCCACGACAGGTCTGGCACCCTTGTCCCTCCTAGGATTAAAGCAAGTTAAGTCACCTCTGCGTATCCCTTCACCTGCTGGAAGGAGACATTGAACGTCCAGGAAAGACCCAGCACAGGTGCCCTCTGTAGCTGTGGGTCCTGAGCAGAGGTGGGCACTTCCGCAAACACTTCCGCAAACCGCAACCTCCGCAAATTGTGGAAGTTCGGATTCGTTTGCGGATTTGCGGATGTGTAAATGTTTGCTGCTTTGCGTTTGCGGAAGAACTTCCGCCAACGCAAACATGTCCGCAAACTCCTAATAGATAGTATTATCATGATGTCACACATCTGGGCATTTCGGGAGCGCGTCCATGTTGAGTGGCAAGCTTTGTAAACAGCCGCAAACTGACAGGTAGTGAGCCATACCTGTCTTGTCGGTGGTGACGGTCGGGGCGATCGTCCTTTGACGGTCGGTCCTGGACTCCTTTGAGGAGCCCAGGACCCACAGCTACAGAGGGCATCAACTCTACCCGCCTCTCCAACAAGATGGGGAAAGAGCTTGAGAGTTGCTGCTCAGAGAAGCAGAGGAGCAAGGTGCTGGAGCAGGCCAGGTTTCCCGCCCTTTCCCGTGCCGCCTCGTTAGAAGTGTTTGTTAAGTACAACACAGACATACCCAGCTCTGCAGCCGTGGAGAGACTGTTCACCCAGAGGGCGGACATCATGAAGGCCAAGAGAGCGAGTCTGACCTCCATAATTTTGAGAGATGGTCTTCATGAAGGGAACATGGACCTGCTCACGATGGAATTGTCACCAGAGCTTCTCACATGGCTCGGGTGGTCAAGTCTGCCCTAACGGTGATTGTGGTCTCGGAGTAGAATAGAGAGAGAGAGTCCTCAGCGAGACCCCTGACATAACTCTCCTTGTCTCTCCTCAGGAGTGTCAGTCCGGCGTGGAAGCTACTGCGTCGCAAATGCCATGTGTAAAACAATAGGCTTACAGACTTATACGGGAAAAAAAACTAGAATTCCCATTCAACTAAGCTGGACGGAACCGTATGCGTAACTGAGAATGTTCCAAGGGCCAAGATGTTGCCAGCCAAGCTCGAGCAGTCTTCAAATGTTGACAATTATAGGGCAGAGTCTGTCTTTTCTTCCTGCGGACAGCCTCCTCCGTGTTCGTCATCTCGTGTGTCCTGAAAATTGACACTGGAAAACTTGTGTAGTTGTTTATACGGAATACATCCATGTTGATAGATACCCTTTTGATAGAGTATACCCAAATCTAAATTTCCAACTACTCTCATTCGCGATTTCATATCCTTCTCTCTGCACCTTCTTGCTTTTCTCTCTATTCCAAACCGTTTGTATTGAAGCTACTGTAGAACGGTCATTGTTTGTACACGTGTTGGGTCGAAGTCTATCAATAGTGGTGTTCCTTAGTCGATTCCTTTCACCCACTCCTTTTCTATTATTCATAATGGATTCTTGCGTCAAGTACTATCACCTGTATAAGTACTGTCGCCGTCCGTGTTGTCGTGGCTACATGCCCTGACTACAACTCCGGGACCCTGTGTCGGGATCCAGGCAGCGTCAATCACCAACTTGCCAAAAAACAGCTTGCTCTTACCTCACCTTGCTCGGAGTTGTAAATGGTGGTATATCCTGGGAACCTTCGGGAAGGTAACTGTTAATTAATCCGGATGTGCACACTAGCCCTGTGTCCCGCGGGTAACGGGTCCCTCACCCTTAACAGACTCAAAGGGCTAACTCCGACGGAGATGAACAACCGAAGGCCACGCGCAGCATAGCGGATGCCCCCATCGTTACCTTTTAGTTCAAAACTCAAGCCCATCCGTATCTACTCCTCGACTGATGGATTTCTGCCATGCATTTTTTAGCGCTCGTTCATTGACGACCAACTGAACAGAAACTAGT
>JACEEZ010022458.1:0-11238 GCA_016584305.1 Chionoecetes opilio
TAAAATAGCTAAAATCATTGAAAAAACCCAAAATTTTATGGGTTTTAGCAAACAAAAGTAAAACTACTTGTATTATACAAAATAACGCTACAGTTTAGAAGAAACTATGAAAAACCCCTTGCAATATCCAAAATATCACAATAAATAACCTCTTACTATTCTATTTATAGCTTAAAGTAATTTAAGCTACTTATAATGCAAATTATTCTAAAAAGAGGATTTTATACATCAATTTTTAGGAAAACAGCTATATATCACCGATAAATAGCTAATACATTGAAAACACTACATTTTATGGGTTTATAGCAATATGATAAGTAAAACTACTTGTATATATACAATACGCTACAGTTTAGAAGAAACTATGAAAAACGCTTGCAATACCGTTATATCACAATAAATAACCTCTTACTATTCTATTTAATAGCTTAAATGTAATGTAAGCTACATATAGGTGCAAAATATTCTAAAAGAGTATTTTATACTTCAATTTGTGGGAAAACAGCATTATATCACTGATAACAAGCTAAAATCGTTGAAAACACTACCCTTTTATGGTTTTATAGCAATATAATAAGTAGAAACTACTTGTATATATACAATAACGCTACAGTTTAGAAGAAACTATTGAAAAAAAGCTTGCAATATCCGTTATATCACAAAAAATAAACTCTTACTTTTTATTTAATAGCTTAATGTAATGTAAGCTACTTATAGGTGCAAATTATTCTAAAAAGAGGATATTATACTTCAATTTGTAGGAAAAACAGCTATATTCACCGATAAATTTGCTAATATCATTGAAAAAACCCACATTTTATGGGTTTATAGCAATATGATAAGTAAAATTACTTGTATATATACAATAACGCTACAGTTTATAAAGAAACTATGAAAAACGCTTGCAATATACAGTTATATCACAATAAATAACCTCTTACCTCTTCTATTTATTAGCTTATTGTAAAGTAAGCTACTTATAGGGGCAAATTATTCTAAAAAAAGGATTGTATACTTCAATTTTGTTAGAAACAGTTATATTCCCGAAAATCTAATATCATTGAAAACACTACTTTTTTATGGGTTTTTTAGCAATATATTTTAAAAATAAAACTACTTGTAAAATATACAATAACGCAAAGTTTTTTCAAAACTATGAAAAACGCTTGCAGTATACCGTTATATCACAATAAAAAACCTCTTACTCATCTATTTATTAGCTTAATGTAATGTAAACTACTTATAGGTGCAATTATTCTAAAAAAAAGGGTTGTATACTTCAATTTTAGGAAAACCTATATATCACTGATAACTAGCTAAAATCATTGAAAAAACTACATTTTTGGTTTATAGCAATATAATAGGTAAACTACTTGTATATATACTTACCGCTACGTTTACAAAAAACTATGAAAAACGCTTGCAATATACCGTTATATAACAATAAAATTTACCCTTACTCTTCTATTAATAGCTTAAGTAATGTTAGGTACTTATGGTCAAATTTTTCTTCAAGAGTTTTTATACTTTTAATTTTTTAGGAAAACAGCTATAAATCACTGATTAACAACTAAACCGTTGAAAACCTACATTTTATGGGTTTTTTAGCAATATAAAATAAAAATTTGTATATTACAATAAAGCTACAGTTTAGAAGAAACTTGAAAAACCTGCTATACCGTTATATCACAAAAAAAAAACCTCTTACTCTTCTATTTAATACTTAATGTAATGTGCTACTTATAGGTGCAAATTATTTAAAAAGAGGATATTTATAATTCAATTTGTAGGAAAACTCTATATACACCCATAAATACAATTATTGAAAAAACTACTTTTAAGGGGTTTTTAGCAATATATTGTAAAAATACTTGATATATCAATAAGCTGCATTTTAAGAAACTATGAAAAACGCTTCAAAATTTCCGTTTATCCAATAAAAAACCTCTTACTCTTCTATTTATTAGCTTTAAAGTTGTAAGCTACTTTTAGGTGCAAAATTTTCTAAAAAAAGGATTGTATACTTCAATTTGTAGGGAAAAAAGCTATATATCACCGATAATACTAATTCATTGAAAACCTACATTGTAGGGGGGTTTTACAATACAATAATAAAAATCTGTATAATTTCAATAACGCTACGTTTAGAAAACTATGAAAAAAGCTTGCAATATCCAAATTCACAATAAATACCTCCCTTTCTTTCATTTTAAAAGCTTAATGTAAAGTAAGCTATTATAGGTGCAATTATTCTAAAAAAAGGGTTTTATACTTCAATTTTTTAGGAAAACAGCTTTTTATGGTAAATGGGTACTATATTGAAAACCTACATTTTATGGTTTTATCAATATGAAATAAAAAACTTGTATATATATATCCCCCAAAGCTACAGTTTTTCAAACACTATAAAAACGCTTGGCAATATCCGTTTTTATCACAATAAATAACCTCTTACTCTTCTATTTAATACTTAATGTAAATAGGCTGCTTAAGGTCAATTATTCTAAAAAAGGGGCATTTTATACTTCAAAATTTTTGGAAAACTGCTATTACACCGAAAACTACTAAATCTTGGAAACACTTTTTGAGGAAAAAAGCATTTTTATAATTAAAAATTTCCCTTTTTTAAAGTTAAACACTACAATTAAAAGAAACTATGAAAAAATCTATATTACTTGTATCACAATATAAGATCTAAACTTCTATTTAAGCTTTCAGTAGTAAAAAATACAATTTTAAAGAAAAACTATAATTCCACATTTTTAATTTTTTCTTCAAAAAAGGGCTAATAATGTCAAATTTTTGCCATTTTTTTTTCCCTTCAAAAACATTAAAACCTTGAAAAAACGTTTTTTTTTAGGATAAAAATTTATTCAAAATTTCATAAAAAATACTATTTTAAGCCCCTAATATTGTAAAATTTGGGTTTCGTAAAAGTGCTGAATAATGTCAAATTTCAAAATTTTTTAGGGTTTCCAAAAAAAATTCAAACACTTGGAAAAAACGTTGTGTTTTTTTTTAAGATTAAATTGATACCTAATTTCATGAAAAATACATATTTTTTAGTTGATAACATTGTAAAATATAGTTTTGTAAAGTGCTGAAAATGTAAATTTTCGACATTATTAGCCTTTCAAAAATACATTAAAGATAACTTGAAAAAACATTGTTTTTAAGATTAAAATTGATATCTAAATTTCATGAAAAATACATATTCTAGCTATTAATTTTGTAAAAAATAGTTTGTAGCACATATAAAAAGCTATTTTAGCTACAGATATAAAAGAAATATACTTCAATTTGTAGATAAAAAACACTCTTTCACTGATAACTACTAAAATCATTGAAAAACACTAAATTTTAGTGGGTTTAAAAGCAATATGATAAGTAAAACTACTTGTATATATACACTATCGCTACAGTTTACAAAGAAACTATGAAAACGCTTGCATATACCGATATAGTACAATAATAACCTCTTACTATCTATTTAATACTAATGTAATGTAAGCTATTATAGGTGAAATTATTCTAAAAAAAGGATTGTATACATCCATTTTGTGGAAAACACTATATATAACCGATAAATAGCTACTATCATTGAAAACACTACATTCTAGTGGGTTTTATAGCAATACCAATAAGTAAAACTACTTTGTATATATACAATAACGCTACAGTTTAGAAGAAACTAATGAAAAACGCTTGTGCAATATACCAATATATCACAAATAAATTAACCTCTACTATTCTATTTAATAGCTTAATGTAATGTAAGCTACTTTAGGTGCAAAATTATTCTAGAAAAGAGGATTTTTATACTTCAATTTGTAAGGAAAACAGCTTATATATCACTGACAACTAGCCTTAAAATCGTTGAAAACACTACATTTTATTGGTTTTATTAGAATATAATAAGTAAAACTATTGTATAATATACAATAACGCTACAGTTTACAAGAACTTATGAAAAACGCCTGCAATATACCGTTATATCACAAAAAATATCCTCTTACTCTCTATTTAATAGCTAATGTAATGTAGCTACTTATAGTGCAAATTTTCCTAAAAAGAGGATATTATACTTCAATTTGTAGGAAAACAGCTATATATACCGATAAATAGCTAATATCATTGAAAACCACATTTTAAGGGTTTATAGCAATTGATAATAAAACTACTTGTATATATCACATAACGCTAACAGTTTATAAGAAACTATGAAAAACGCTTGCAATATACCCGTTATATCACAATAAATAACCTCTTACTCTTCTATTTATTAGATTAGTAATGTAAGCTACTATAGAGTGCATAATAATTCCTAAAAAAAGTATTGTATACTTCAATTTGTAAGGAAAACAGCTATATATCACCGATCAATAGGCTATATCATTGAAAACCTACATTTTATGGGTTATAGCAATATGATAAGTAAAACACTTGTATATATTACATAACGCTAAAAAAACAGTTTACAGAAACTATGAAAAACGCTTTGCAGTATACCGTTAATATCGCAATAAATAACCTCTTACCATCTATTTAATAGCTTAATGTATGTTAGCTACTTTTAGGTGCAAATTATTCTAAAAGAGGAGTTATACTTCAATTTGTAGGAAAACACTATAATAATCAATGATAACTACTAGAATCATTGAAAACACTACAATGTATAGTTTATAGCAATATAATAAGTAAAACTACTTGTATATATACAATAACGCTACAGTTTAGAAGAAACATGAAAAACGCTTGCAATATACCAATAATATCACAATAAATAACCTCTTACTCTTCTATTTAATCAGCTTTAATGTAATGTAGCTACTTATATCTGCCAATATTCTACAAAGCACGGATTTTACCTCCTTCTCAATTTGTTGGAAAACTAGCGATTATAATCACCGTCCAAATAGCTAATATCATTGCAAACCACTATACATATTATTGGTGTTTTTATAGCAACATGATAGTAAAAACTACTTGTATCTACTTACAAATATAAAAGCGCTTTACAGTTTATCAAGACTACTATGCGCCTTGCTGAATATCCTATATTATATGAAGTGAAAATAACATTCCTTAAGCTTCTTATTTATTAGTTAATGTAATGTAAGCTGATCTTAATTTGGTTCGCATACATTATTTCTAAAAAATAATGGCCACAAATCTGTATTACTTCTATCCTTTGGTAGGAAACACTCATTTATCACCGATAATACACCACGACATATCATCAGGAAACAAACCCACACGGTAATTACAGGGTGCACTCTGTGAGGGGACATATGGATAAACTGTTTAATTGTAACTCTTTACCTTGTGTCGACTACTAGTTTACATACAACCAATATTGAAAAACGCTTGCAATCCCCGTATACCTATCTAATACATAACCTCTCTACTCTTCGAGTTTACTTCAGCTTGAATTGTAATGCTAAGCGCTACTTTTTAGGTGCAATCATCTAAATACACGAGGATATTGTATATCTTCAATTTCAGAAAACAGCTTATCTATCACCGATAAAGGCTCTACATATCTTCTGAAAACCTACATATTGAGGGGTGTGACTATGTGAGCAATGTGATAAGTTCCACCTCACTGTCGTATACGACCTACAAGCAAAAGGCTGCGCCTACAGTTTCTTAACGCTAATGACACCGATGAAAACATCGCTTCGCAATAATCCGATCTATATAAAAAAATTATCAAATCTTTACTCTTCTATTTATGACATCTTAATTGTATAATGTTAAGCTACTTATAGGGGCAATCTGTACTCTAAAAAAAGAATTTGTTCACATTACTTCAATTTGTAGGAAAATCCAGCTATTATCACCGATAAACTAGCTACTATCAGTGTGAAAACATCTTACACTTTTTATGGGTTTGATCTATGCAATATAATTTACAGCTAAAACTACTCTGCGTAGTCCAGTATACAAGTTAACCGCCTTTACAGTTTACACGAAACATACTTGAAAAACGTGCTTAGCAATATACCGTTATACCTATCACATATATAACCCTCTAACTCTTCTATTTCTCATTACCTTTAATCTCAAATGTTAAGCTATAGGTGCATCACAATTATTCTATCAAACAATACGTAGATTTCTTATTATACTTCAATATTCTGCACTCAGGAACAAACAGCTATTATATTTTTCACTGTCAATCTTGCTCAAAATAATTGAAAAACACTACACATTCTACTATGGGTTTATCAGCATCTATATTGGTAAAACTACTTGTATAGCTAGTATTCATGTTCTAGTTTCTGTAGTCTGCGTACATACAGATTAATAACACACACACAACATGAAACTAAATATAATAAAGTAATAATAACTTGCTTGTCTACACTATACCGTTTTATATCCAATACCACTACAACGCTCTTTACAAAACATCCTTTCTAATATACTACAATATAGCATAAATGCTAATGTTAGGTTACTTCTGGTGCACACTTAGTCTACAAATAGTATGTATTTTATACCTTCAATTTTGTTAAGGAAAAACAGCTATATATCACTGATAACTAATCTATAATTCGTTGAAAACACTACATTTTATGGTTTTATAGGCATATAATACATGTAAAACTTTTGTATATATCAATTAACGCTACAGTTTTAGAAGAACCTATGTAAAAACGCTTGCAATATACCGTTATATCACAAAAATTAACCTCTTACTTCTTCTATTTATAGCTTTTAATGTAATGTATAGCTATCTTATATGGCAAATTATTCTAAAAAGAGTGATATTATACTTCAAGTTCTAGGAAAACTTGCTATACATTCACCTGCGATAAATTAGCTAATATCTTGTTAAAACACTACATTTAAGGGTTATAGCAATATGATATGTAAAACTACTTGTATATATACAATATACGCGCAGTGTATAAGAAACTATTGAAAACGCTTTTTGCATCTATCCGTTATATCAGCATAAATAACCTTCTCTACTCTCTTCTTATTTATTAAGCTTATGTAATGTAAGCGACACGTTATAGGTGCAAATTATTCTAAAATAAAAGGAGTGTATACCTTCAATTTGTAGGAAAACAGCTATATATCACCGATAAATACGCTAATGCATCATTGAAAACTACATTTTATGGTTTATAAAAGCAATATTAATTAAGTTAAAATCTACTCTTGTATATATACAATTACGCTATCATTTAGCAGAAACTATGAAAACGCACGCCTCTGCTAATATAACCGTCTGTTATCTCACAAAAAATACCGCTCTTTACCTCCATTGCTATGTATAGCTTAACTGATAATCGTTAAGGTACTTATAGTGTGCGAAATTATTCTAAAAACAGTATTTTTATACTTCAATTTGTATCGAAAGCAGCTATATAGCACTGATAATAGCTAAATCGTTGAAAACACTACATTTTATGGTTTTATAGCAATATAATAAGTAAACTAGCTTGTATATATACAATAACACCTACAGTTTTAATTAAGAAACTATGAAAAACGCTTGCAATAGACAGTTTATATCACAATAAATAACTCTTACTCTTCTATTTATTAACTTAATGTAATGAAGCTTACATATAGGTGCAAATTATTTCTAAAAAAAGGATTGTACACTTTTCAATTTGTAGGAAAACAGTATATATCACCGTGATAAATAGCCTATATCATTTGAAAACACTACATTGTATGGGTTTATAGCATCATAAGTAAAACTACTTGTATATATACAATAACGCACAGTTTACAAGAAACTATTAAAACCGCTTGGCAATATACCAATATATCACAATAATAACCTCCTACTATTCTATTTAATAGCTTAATTGTAATGCTAGCCTACTATAGTCAACTGCAAATGTATTCTAAAAAGAGGATTTTTACTACTTCAATTTGTTAAAACACTATATATCACGCGATAAATAGCTATTAATCCATTGAAAAACACTACATTTTATGGGTTATAGGAATATGATAAGGTAAAACTACTTTGTATATATATCAATAACGCTACAGTTTAGAAGAAACTATAACAACGCTTTGCATATACCGTTATATCACAAGAAATAAACCTCTTACTCTCTATTTGAATAGCTTAATGTATATAAGCTACATATAGGTGGGGGCAAATATTTCTAAAAACGAGTATTTTATAATGCATTTTTAGGAGAAACGAGCTATATATCAACACGATAAATAGCTAATATCATTGAAAAACACACATATTATGGGTTTATGCAATATGATACAGTAAACTACTTGTATATATATCCAATAACGCTACAGTTTAACAAGACACTAATGAAAACCAGCTTCACGCAATAGTACCGTTTAGAAGTCACAAAAATAACATCTTACTTTTTCTATTTATTAGCTGAAGTAATGTAAGCTACTTATAACGGGGCAAATTATTCTAAAAAAAGCGATTGTATACTTCAATTTGTAGGAAAAACAGCTATATAATCACCGATAATAGCTACTATCCTTGAAAAACACTACATTTTTATGGGGTTGTGATAGCAAATATGATAAGTAACATATGATATATTATACAATAACGCTACGAGTAGTACAAGTCAAAAGCTATGAAAAACGCTTGCAATATAACTTTATATCACAATATAAATAACGCTCTAACTCTTCTAGTGTTAATAGCTTAATGTATGTAAGCTATAGGTGCAAATTATTCTAAAAAAAGATTTTATTAACTTCAATTTGTAAGGAAACAGCTATATATCACTATAACTAGCTAACATCATTGAAAACACTACATTTTTATGGGTTTATAGCAATATACTAGTAAAACTATTGTATATATACAAACCGCTAACAGTTTACAAGAAACTATGATAAAACCGTTGCCAATAATACCGGTGATTAATATCAACAATAAATAACCCTTACTCTTCTATTTAATAGCTTTAATGTAATGGTAAGTGTACTTTGATTGTGCAAATTATTATAAAAAGAGGGATTTTACTACTTTTAATTTGTAGAAAAACATTTTATATATCACCGAAAAATAGCTAAAATATCATTGAAAACACTACATTTTATGGGTTTATAGCAATATGGATAAGTAAAACTACTTGTTTATATACAATAACGTGCTACAGTTTTTACAAGAAACTATGAAACACGCTTGTAATTACCATTTATATCAAAATAAATAACCCCTTACCTCTACTATTTATTAGCTTATTGTAATGAAAGCTACTTATAGGTGGGGGGGGGGGGGGGGGGCAAATTATTCTAAAACAAAGGATTGGTATACTACAAACTTTGTGAGGCAAACAGCTATCTTCATCACCGATAAGATAGCTACTATCATTGAAAACCTACATTTTTATGGGTTTACCTAGCACTCAATCAGTAAGAGTGTCCTACTATAGTCTATTCATATACGCAATCCAAAGCTACAGTCTTAGACAGAACTAATGGAAAAACCGCTTCGCATATACCAATATATCACAATAAATAACCTCCTACTATTCTATTTAATAGCTTAATTTAATGTAAGCTACATATAGGTGCAAATTATTCTAAAAGTGGATATTATACTTCAATTTGTAGGAAAACAGCTATATATTACCGATAAATAGCTAATATCATTGAAAACACTACATTTTAAGGGTTTATAGCAATATGATAAGTAAAACTACTTGTATATATACAATAACGCTACAGTTTATAAGAAACTATGAAAAACGCTTGCAATATACAGTTATATCACAATAAATAACCTCTTACTCTTCTATTTATTAGCTTAATGTAATGTAAGCTACTTATAGGTGCAAATTATTGTAAAAAAAGGATTGTATACTTCAATTTGTAGGAAAACAGCTATATATCACCGATAAATAGCTAATATCATTGAAAACACTACATTGTATGGGTTTATAGCAATACAATAAGTAAAACTACTTGTATATATACAATAACGCTACAGTTTACAAGAAACTATGAAAAACGCCTGCAATATACCGTTATATCACAAAAAATAACCTCTTACTCTTCTATTTAATAGCTTAATGTAATGTAAGCTACTTATAGGTGCAAAGTATTCTAAAAAGAGGATATTATACTTCAATTTGTAGGAAAACAGCTATATATCACCGATAAATAGCTAATATCATTGAAAACACTACATTTTAAGGGTTTATAGCAATATGATAAGTAAAACTACTTGTATATATACAATAACGCTACAGTTTATAAGAAACTATGAAAAACGCTTGCAATATACCGTTATATCACAATAAATAACCTCTTACTCTTCTATTTATTAGCTTAATGTAATGTAAGCTACTTATAGGTGCAAATTATTCTAAAAAAAGGATTGTATACTTCAATTTGTAGGAAAAACAGCTATATATCACCGATAAATAGCTAATATCATTGAATACACTACATTTTATGGGTTTATAGCAATATGATAAGTAAAACTACTTCTATATATACAATAACGCTACAGTTTAGAAGAAACTATGAAAAACGCTTGCAATATACAGTTATATCACAATAAATAACCTCTTACTCTTCTATTTATTAGCTTAATGTAATGTAAGCTACTTATAGGTGCAAATTATTCTAAAAAAAGGATTGTATACTTCAATTTGTAGGAAAACAGCTATATATCACCGATAAATGGCTAATATCATTGAACACACTACATTGTATGGGTTTATAGCAATACAATAAGTAAAACTACTTGTATATATACAATACGCTACAGTTAAAAAAGAAACTATGAAAAACGCTTGCAATATACCAATATATCACAATAAATAGCCTCCTACTATTCTATTTAATAGCTTAATGTAATGTAAGCTACTTATAGGTGCAAATTATTCTAAAAAGAGGATTTTATACTTCAATTTTTTAGGAAAACAGCTATATATCACCGATAAAATAGCTCTATCATTGAAAACCACTACATTTTATGGGTTTATAGCAATATGATAAGTAAAACTAATTGTATATATACAATAACGCTACAGTTTAGAGAAACTATGAAAAAAACGCTTGCAATATACCGTTATATCACAATAAATAACCTCTTACTCTTCTATTTAATAGCTTAATGTAAGTAAGTACATATAGTGCAAATATCTAAAAGTGTATTTTTAAGTAATTTTAGGAACAGCTATTATCACCGTAAAGCTAATATCATTGAAAACACTAAATAGAATGTGTAAAGTATTATCAATAGTATGTAAAATTTATAGTAAA
>JACEEZ010022459.1:0-45408 GCA_016584305.1 Chionoecetes opilio
GTTCTATCGTAAACAACTCTAATACCACTATTTTTTTATTTCTCTATCAGAAAACAGGGCTAAATATGTCAATTTTCGAGATTTTTTTTGAGCACTTCAAAAGTACATTAAAAAACACTTGAAATAACGTTGTTTTTAGGATTTAAATTGACAGCACCGCAATTCATGAAAAATACATTATTTTTAGGTATTAATTTGTAAACTTTAGTTTTTGAGGGGGCAAATACGAAAGCTATTTACACTACAGATATTATTGGGGGGGAAAATGTACTTCATATCTAGAAAAGAAAAAAAACCTTCACTGATAACTAGCTTAAATCATTGGTAAAACCCTACATTTTATGGGTATATAGCAATATGATAGTAAACTACTTGTACATAACAACTACAGTTTACAAGAACTATGAAAAACGCTTACAGTAGTTTAAAATACATGTTCTATTGAAAAGAACTTAATAACATATTATGAAATTTCTCTATCAAAAAAGGGCTAAATATGTCAATTTCGACATTTTTCAGCACTCAAAAATACATTGCAAACACCTGAAATAACATTGTTTTATGATTGAAATTGATCCCTAATGTTGTGAAAAATACATATTTTTTAGGTATTATTTTGGGTAAAATTTAGTGTGTGGCAAATTCGAGAGCTATTTATCTACAGATATAAGGAATACTTCAATTTTGTTGAAAATAAGAACTCTTGCCTGATAACTGCTAAAATCATTTGAAACACTACATTTAGGGGTATATTAGCAATATGATATGTAAAATTCTTGTACATAACACTACAGTTAACAAGAAATTATGAAAAACGCTTACGTAGTTTTAAAATAGCATGTTCTATCGAAAAACCAACTAAATTTCCATATTTTGAGTTTCTCGTATCAAAAAAAGGGCTAAATAATGTCAATTTTTCCGATATTATTTAGCCTTCAAAAATACGTTAAAAACCACTTTGAAGTAACGTTGTTTTTATGATTAAATTTATACCTAAATTTCATCAAAATACATACTTTTTAGGTATTAATTTTGTAAAATGTAGTGTTGTGCAAATATCGACAAGTAATTTAACTACAGAGTGTTAGGAATCTACTTCAATCTGTAGAAAAAAACAATTCTTCACTGATAACTTAACTAAATATCATGAAAACACTATACTACATTTTATGGGTATATAGCAATTTGATAAGAAACTAACTTGTATTATACATAACTACAGTTTACAGAAACTATGAAAACACATGCAATATACCGTAAATGACAATAATTAACCTCCTACAGTTCCATTTATTAGCTTAATGTAATTGTAGCTACTTATAGGTGCAAATATTCCAAAAAAGAGGGATTGTTTTTGCTTCAATTACATATTCAAAAGCTATATTTCGCCAGGATAAAATAGCTTTAAATCATTGAAAGACTAATTTTGAGAGTATAGAGGCATTATCATAAGGTAATTCCCTTTTATTTATGTATTAACCCAACCTACAATCTACAAGAAAGTATTAAAAACACTTGTAATATACAATTCTAATACACAATATATAGCATCAATTCCTTTTATAAGCTTTCAGTAGTTTAAAATAGCAGTTCTATCGAAAACACTATAATACCATATTTGATTTCTCTAACAAAAAAGGGCTAAATAATGTCAATTTTTCGAAACATTTTTTAGCACGTCAAAAATACAATTAAAACACTTGTAATACCTTGTTTTTAAAGATTAAAATTGATACCTAAAAAATTTAATTAAAATTCATATTTTTAGGTATTAATTTTGTAAAATAAAGTTGTGGCAAATATCGAAAGCTATTTACCTACAGATATAAAGGAATATACTTCATATGTTTGAAAAAAGAACTCAACAATGCTAACTAGCTAAAATTCATTGAAAACACTACATATGGGTATATTACAATATTATAAGTAAAACCTACTTGTATATATACAATAACACTAAGTTTACAATAAACTATGAAACAACGCTTACAGCAATTTAAAATAGCATGTTCTATCGAAAAAACTATAATACCATATTTTGAGTTTTCTATTCAAAAAAAAGGCTAAATAAGGTCAATTTTCGACATTTATTAGCACTTCAAAAATACATTAAAAACACTTTGAAATAGCGTTGTTTTTAGGATTAAAATTGATATCTAAATTTCATGAAAATACATATTTTTGGTATTCTTTTGTAAAATCTAGTTGTGGAAATAATATCGAAACCTATTTTACCTACATATAAGGAATATACTTCAATTTGTTGAAGAAAAAAAACTCTTCACTTAAAACCTAGATAAATCCCATTGAAAACCTACATTTTATGGATATATAGCAATTGATAAGTAAACTTATCTTTGTATATATACAATCACTACAGTTTTACAAAACTATGAAAATCACGGCAATATTAACTTTATATGACAATAAATAACCTCTTCCACTTCTCTTTATTAGCTTAATGTAATGTAGGGTACTTTAGGTGCAAATTAGTCTAAAAAGAGGGATTGGTTGCTTCACTTTGTAGGTAACAACCTTATTTCAGCGATAAATAGCTTAATATTGAAAGAACCATTTTGTGGGTATAAGCTTATCATAAGGGGTTTTTTTTAAAAAAAAATTTCCTTTTATTTATGATATAACACTAACAATCTACAAGAAACTATGGAAAACACTTGGAATATACAATTCTATCACAATATATAGCCTCAACTCCTTTTATAAGTTACAGTATTTAAATAGCATGTTCTATCGAAAACAATATAATACCATATTTCTGAATTTCTCTAACAAAAAAAAAAGGGCTAAATAATGTCAATTTTCCCATCATTTTTTTTGATCTTTCAAAAGACATTAAAACACTTTGTAATAAACGTTGTTCACATAATATTGAATGTCTTCAATATCTAGAAAAAAAAACACCCTTCACTGATACTGCTAAAATCATTGAAAAACCTACATTTTAGGGTAATATGGCAATAATGATAGTAAAACTAATTGTATATATACAATAACACTAACAGTTTAAAAGAAATTATGAAAACCATTGTCAGTAGTTTAAAATAGCATGTTTCTATCGAAAACAACTATAATACCATATTTTGAATTCGCTAACAAAAAAAAAGCTATAATATAATGTCAATTTTCGTCATTTTTCACTTCAAAAATAGCTTAAACCACTTGAAAAATCTTTTGTTTTTGGAATAAAATTGATACCTAAATTTCTGAAAAATACGATATTTTAGGTATTAATTTGTAACATGTAGTTGTGGCAAAATATCGAAAGCTATTTGACTACAGAATATAGAAATGTTTTTCAATTTGTAGAAAATAAGAACTCTTCACTGATAACTAGCTAGCTGATTGAAAACACTACATTTTATGGGTGTATATCATATGATAGTAAAACTACTTGCCTATATACAATACCTACAGTTTACAAGAAACTATGAAACAACAATGCAATATACCGAAATGACAATATATAACCTCTTCTTTATACAAGTCCATTATTAGTTTAATGGTAATGTAAGGCTACTTATAGGTGCAAATTATTCCAAAAGAGGATTGGTTGCTTCAATTTTAGGTGAAAAGCTATATTTCTGCGATAAATAGCTTAAATCATTGAAAAGAACAATTTTGAAGGGTATAAAAGCATTATCATAATGTATATCCTTTTATTTATGATTGCACGACATCTACAAGAACTATGCAAAAACACTTGTAATTACAATCTATCACAATATATACCTCCACTCCTTTTATAAAGCTTACAGTAGTTTAAATAGCAATGTTTCTATTCCGAAAACACGATAATACCATATTTTTGCATTTCGTAACAAAAAAAAAAAAGGCTAAATACTGTCAATTTTCGTCATTTTTTTACCAACTTCAAAATACATTAAAACACGTGAAAATCTTTGTTTTTTGGAATAAATTGATCCTAAATTTCATGGAAAAATACATATTTTAGGTATTAATTTTGTAAAATGTAGTTGTGCAAATATCGAAAGCTATTTACTACAGATATATAGAAATGTTTTTCAATTTGTAGAAATAAGAACGTCTTCACTGATACTAGCTAAGATGGATTGAAAACACTACATTTTATGGTAGATTAGCAATATGAAAAGTAAAACTAACACCTATTGCATATACACAATAACTAAGGTTTACAAGAAACTATGAAAAACAATTGCAATATACCTTAAGACAATATATAACCTCTACAGTTCCATTTATTAGTTTTATGTAATGTCGGCTACTTATAGGTGGGCAAATTATTCCAAAACGAGGATTGGTTGCTTCAATTTTTAGGTAAAAAGCCTATATTCTGCGATAAATAAGCTTAATCATTGAAAAGAAACATTTTGAGGTATAAAGCATTATCATATGTTATTCTTTTATTCCTGATATAACACTACAATCTACAAGAACTATGAAAAACACTGTAAATATAATTCTATCACAATATTAGCCTCAAACTCCTTTTAATAAGCTTACAGTAGTTTAAAATAGCATGTTCTAATGAAAACAACTATAATACCATATTTTGAATTTCGCTAACAAAAACCAGGCTAAAATAATGTCCAATTTTCGTCTTTTTTTACCCTTCAAAAAATACAATTAAAACACTTGAAAAAATCTTTGTTTTTTTGGAATAAAATTGATACCTCATTTCATGAAAAATACATATTTTAGGTAATTAATTTGTAAATGGAGGAATGGCAAATATCGAAAGCTATTTGACTACGATATATCTAAATGTTTTTCAATTTGTGAAAATAAGAACTCTTCACTGGAAACTAGCTAAGATGATTGAAAACCCTACATTTTATGGGTTATAGCAATATGATAAGGAAAACTACTTGCATATATACAATAACTACAGTTTACAAGAAATATGAAAAAACAATTGCAATATACCGTAAATGACAATATATAACCTCTTACGTTCCAGTTATTATTTAATGTAATGTAGGGCTACTTATAGTGCAAATCTTCCCAAAAAGAGGATTGGTTGCTTCAATTTTTAGGTACAAAGCTATATTTCTGCGTATAAATACTTAAATCATTGAAAAGAACACATTTTGAGGTATAAAGCATTATCATAATGTATATTCCTTTTATTTATGGATATACAATACAATTACAAAAATATGAAAAAACACTTGGTATATATAATTCTATCACAATATATAGCCTAAAACTCCTTTTAGAAAGCTTACAGTATTTTTAAAATAGCATGTTCTATCGGGAAAACAACTAAATCCATATTTTGAATTTCTCTCACAAAAAAAAAGGCTAAATATGTCAATTTTCGACATTTAAATTACAATTCGAAAATGCATTAAAACCCCTGATTAACGTTGATTTTAGGCTTAAGATTCATACCTAAATTTTCATGACAAATCATATTTTTAGGTATAATTTTGGTAAAATGTAGTTATGGCAAATACCGAAAGCAATTCATTACAGATTATGGGAATGTACTCCAATTGTAGAAAAAAACCACTCTTCACTGATAACTAAGCTAACATCATTGAAAACACTACATTTTATGGGTATAAGCAATATGATAAATAAAACTACTTGTATATATAAATAACACTACGTTTCAAGAAACTGAAAAACGCTTACAGTAGTTAAAATGCATTTTGTATCGAAAACAATACCATACCATATTTTTGATTTCTCTAATCAAAAAATGGGTCTAGATATTGTGAATTTTCGACATATTATTAGCACTTAAAATACATTAAAACATGGTAATAGCGTTTGTTTTTTAGGATTAAAATTGATACCTAAATTTCATGAAAAATACATATTTATATTAGGTATTAATATTGCTAAAATGTATTTGTGTTAAATTATCGAAAAAAAGCTATAATATACATATAGATAGAAATGTTTTTTTCCATTTGTAGAAAAAAACAATTCTCATTTGATAACTGCTAAATCATTGAAAACACTACATTTTTTATGGGTATATAGCATATTATAAGTAAACTACTTGTATAATACAATAAACACTACAGTTTACAAGAACTATGAAAATTGTTTACAGTTGTTTAAAATAGCATTTCCTATCGACAACAACAATAGGTACCATATTTTGAATTTTTCTATCAAGTCTGCGTCTAAGGGCTAAATAATATCAATATTCGAACAGTTTGTAGCACACTTCAAAATACATTAAAAAACTTGAAACTGAGTTTTTTTAGCATTAAAATTGATACCTAAATTTCATGAAAATACGTATATTAGGGTTTTTATTTTGTAAAATGTATTTGTGGGCAAATATCGAAAGCTATTTTAACTATAGATTATAAGAATGTACTTCAATTTGTAGAAAAAAACACTCCTCACGTGATACTCGATAAGATCATTGAAAACACTACATTTTATGGGTATATAGCATATGATAGTAAAACTGCTTGTATATATACAATAACACTACAGTTTACAAGAAACTATAAAAACGCTTACAGTAGTTTAAATACATGTTCTATCGAAAAGAAACTATAATACCATATTTTGATTTCTCTATCAAAAAAAGGGCTAAATAATGTCAATTTTCTACATTTTGTTAGCGCTTCAAAATACCTTAAACACTTGAATTAACATTGTTCAGGAAAAAAAAATTGATATCTAAATTTTCATGATAAATACGTATTTTTAGGTTTTAATTTTATAAATGTTAGTGTGGCAAATATCAAAGCTATTTATCTACAGATTAAAAGGATCTATAATTCAATTTGTTGAACATAAGAACTCTTTCACTGATAACTTGCTAAAATCATTGAAAACACTACATTTGATGGGTATACGCAATAATTATAAGTAAACTAACTTGTATTATACATTAACACTCAGTTTTACAAGAAATTATGAAAAACGCTTACAGAACTTTTAAAATAGCATGTTTCTAATCGAAAACAACTATAATACATATTTTTGAGTTTCTCTATAAAAAACTGCTAAGTAATGTCAATATTCGACATTTATTAGCACTCAAAAAAAATAAAACCCTTGATAGCGTTTTTTAGGAATAAATTGATTCCTAAATTTACATGAAAAATACATAATTTTTAGGTATTATTTTGTAAAATGTAGTTGTGGCAAATATCGAAGCTATTTAACTACAGATATAAAAATAAGAAAAAATGTTTTTTTCAATTTGTAGAAAGAAAAACAACCGAACTCTTCACTGATAACTACTAAAATCATTGCAAACACTACTTTATGTGTATATAGCAATATGATACGTAAAACTACTTGTATATATACAATACTCACAGTTTCCAAGAAACTATGAAACCGCTCACAAGTAGTTTAAAATGCATGTTTCCTATCGAAAAACAACTATATACCATATTATGAATTTTCTCTATTTGGATAGGAAATTCATAATATTGGTATGATAGTTGTTTTCGATAGAACCTGCTCTTTTAAACTACTGTAAAGCGTTTTTCATAGTTTCTTGTAAACTGTTAGAGGTTATAATACAGTAAAACACCTGAAATACATTTGTTTTTTATGATTAAAATTGATAGCTAATTTTCATGATAAATACATATTTTTTAGGTTTAATTTTGTAAAATGTGTTGTGGCAAATATCAAAGCTATTTAACCTCCATATAATAAGGCAATATACCTTCAATTTGTTGAAAAAAAAAAATCTTCACGAAACTAGCTAAATCATTTGAATACACTACATTTTATGGGTATAGAACAATATGATAAGTAAAACTACTTGTATATATACAATAACATACAGTTTTACAATAACTATGAAAAACCGCTACAGTAGTTTAAAATAAAAAGTTCTATCTTAAACAATTCTAATACCAGATTTTTTAATTTCTCTATCATAAAAAAGGGCTAAATAATGTCAAAATTTTTCGACATTTTTTATCACTCAAAAATACCTTAAAACACCTTGAATAAAACTTGTTTTTAAGGATTTAAAATTGATCACCAAAATTTCTATAAAAATACATATTTTTTAGGTATTAATTTTGTAAAATAGAGTTCTGGCAAATATCGAAAGCTATTCAACTACAGATAATATAGGGACTATCCTTCAATTTGTAGAAAAAAACTACTTGTCAATGATACTAGCAAAATCATTTAAACACTACATTTTATGGGTATATAGTAATATGAATAAGTAAAAACTACGTTATATGTAGAAATACACTACAGGTACAAGAAACTATGAAAAACACTTGCAATATAACCGTTATATGACATAAATAACTCTTACACTTCTATTTATTATCTTAATGTAATGTAAATTCTACTTATCGGTAAAAATTATTCTAAAAAGTAAGATTGTTCTTCAATTTGGTAGGTAAAAAGCTATATTTCTGCGATAAATGCTTAAATCATTGAAAATAACACATTTTGAGGTATAAAGCATTATCATAAGTTAAATTTAACTTTATTTATGATATAACACTACAATTTACAAGATTCTTGAAAACACTCGTAATATACAATTATGTCCACGAATATAATAGCCTCAAACTCCATTTATAACTGACAGTGTTTAAAATAGCATGTTCTATCGAAATAAACAATAAGACCATAACATTTGAATCTCTCTATCAAAAAAAAAAGGGCTAAATAATGTCAATTTTCGGACATTTTTGAGCACTTCAAAAATACATTAAAACACTTGAAAAAACGTTTGTTTGTAGGTTTAAAATTGATACCTAAAGTTCATGATAAATACATATTTTTAAGTATTAATTTTTGTAAAATGTAAGCTGTGGCAATATCGAAAACTATTTATCTACAGATTAGGAATATACTTCAATTTGTTGTCAAATAGAACTCTTCACTGATAACTCGCTAAAATCAGTGAAAACACTACCATAATATGGTATATAGGCAATATGATAAGAAAAACTACTTGTATATATACAATAACACTACAGTTTTACAAGAACTATGAAAAACGCGTGGCAATATCCCATATATGGACATAAAATAACCTCTTACTCTTATTTATTAGCTAAATGTAATGTAGGCTACTTATAGGGTGCAATTTATTCTAAAAGAAGGATTGAATGCTTGAATTTTATTTAAGGTAAAAAGGGTTATATTTTTCAACGATAAATGCTTAACTCATTGAAAAGCACACATTTTGACAATAAAAAGCATTGTATAAAATAACACTTTTATTTTATAACTATAACACTGAACAATTTACAAGAAACTATGAAAACACTTTAATATTCATTCTAATCACAATAAAAGCCTCCTCCTCCTTCCTTCAAGTTTACAACAGTAGTTTAAAATAGCATGCATGTTCGAATAACACCATATACCATATATTGAATTTAGCTTTCAAAAAAAAAAAATGGCTAAAAATGTCAATTTTCGACATTTTTTAGCATTTCAAAAATACATTAAAACACTTGAAAAAAACCTTGTTTTTTTGGAATAAAATTGATACCTAAACTTCATGATATACATCTTTTTAGGTATTAATTTTGTAAAATGTAGTTGTGGCAATTCGAAAGCTATTGAATTACAGATGCAGAATGTACTTCATTTGTAAGAAAAACAAACTCTTCACTAATCACAGCTAAAATCATTGAAAACACTACATTTTATGGTATATAGCATATGAATAAGTAAAACACTTGTATAATATACAATACCACTACAGTTTACAAGAAACTATGAAAAAAACGTCTTACAGTGTTTAAAAATAGCATGTTCTATCGAAACAACCTATAATACCAGATTTTGATTTCTCTCTATCAAAAAAAAAGGGCTTAATAATGTAAATTTTCTACATTTTTTAAGCATTTTCAAAAATATATTAAAAACACTTACACTTGGAATAACGTTGTGTTTGAGGATTAAAATTGATACCTAAATTAATGATAAATACATATTTTTAGGTATTAATTTTGTAAAATGTAGTTGTGTGGCAATATCGAAAGCTATTTCCCTACAGATATAAGGAATATACTTCATTTGTTGAAAAAAGAAATCTTCACTGATAACCTAATGCTAAAATCATTGAATACACAACATTTATGGGTATATAACAATATGATAAGTAAACTATTGTATATATACAATAACACTACAGTTTACAAGAAACTATGAAAAACGCTTATACTATTTAAAAATAAAAATTCTATCGTAAACAACTCTAATACCATATTTTTTTATTTTCTCTATCATTAAAAAGGGCTAAATAATGTCAATTTTCGAGATTTTTTTAGCCTTCAAAAGTACATTAAAACACTTGAATAAGTTGTTTTTAGGATTTCAATTGACACCTGAAATTTCATGAAAATACAATATTTTTAGGTCTTAATATTTTGTACACTTTAGTTGTGGCAATATCCGAAAGCTATTTAACTACAGATATATAGGAATGGGCTTCAATATCTAGAAAAAAAAAAAAACCTTCACTGATAACTAAGCTAAAATCATTGAAAACACTACATTTTAAAAATGGGTATATAGCAATATGATAATTAAAACTACTTGTAAATATATACGATAACACTACAGTTTTACAAGAAACTATGAAAAACGCTTACCAGTATTTTAAAATAGCATGTTCTATCGAAAAGAACTATAATACCATATTATGAATTTTCTCTATCAAAAAAAGTGCTAAATAATGCAATTTTCGACATTTTTTCAGCACTTCAAAAAATACATTAAACACCTGAAATAACATTGTTTTATGATTTAAATTGTACCTAATTTCGTGAAAAAATAAATTTTTTTAGGTATTAATTTTGTAAAATGTATTGTGGCAAATATCGAAAGCTATTTTATTTACAGATATAAAGGAATATACTTCAATTTGTTGAAAATAAGAACTCTTCACTGATAACTAGCTAAAATCATTGAAAACACTAACATTTTATGGGTATATAGCAATATGGTAAGTAAAAACTACTACTTGTACAAAATAACACTAGCAATTAACAAGAAACTATGAAAAACGCTTTACAGTAGTTTAAATAGCATGTTCTATCGAAAACAACTATAATTCTCCATTATTTTGAGTTATCTATCAAAAAAAGGGCTAAATAAGGTCCATTTTCGATATTATTTAGCACTTCAAAAATACATTAAACACTTGAATTAACGTTGTTTTTTATGATTAAAATTGATACCTATATTTCATTCAAAAGAACATACTTTTAGTTATTAATTTTTTAAAATGTAGGTGTGCAAATATCGAAAGCTATTTAACTACAGCTGTATAGGAATCTACGTCAATGTGTAGAAAAAACAATGTCTTAACTGATAACTACCTAAAATCAATGGAGAACACTACATTTTGATGGGTATATAGCAATTTGATAATAAATACTACTTGTATATATACATAACTACAGTTTACAAGAAACTATGAAAAACACAATGCAATATACCGTAAATGACAATAATTAACCTCCTACAGTTCCATTTTATTAAGCTTAATGTAATGGTAGGCTACTTATAGGTGCAAATTAATTCCAAAAAGAGTAGTGGTTACTTCAATTTTGACATTATTCCAAAAAGCTATATTTCTGCGATAAATAGCTTAAATCTTGAAACGACTACTTTGAGAGTATAGAGCATTATCATAAGGTAAATTCCTTTATTTATGATATCACACTACAATCTACAAGAAAGTATGAAAAACACGTGTAATATACAATTCTATCACAATATATAGCATCAAATTCCTTTTATAAACTTCAGTTTTAAAATAGCATGTTCTATCTAAAACAACTAATAACATTTTATTTCTTCTAAACAAAAAAATGGCTAAATAATGTCAATTTTCGACATTTTTTAGCCTTCAAAAATACATTAAAACACTTGTAATAACCTTGTTTTTGAAGAGTAAAATTGATACCTAAATTTCCTTGAAAAAATTCATATTTTTAGGTATTAATTTTTGTAAAATAAAGTTGTGGCAAAATATCGAAAGCTATTTACCTACAGATTAAGAATATACTTCATATGTTGAAAAAAAGAACTCACACTGCTACCTAGCTACAATCCTTGAAAACACTACATTTATATGGGTAATATAGCAATATTAAGTAGAAACTACTTGTATATATACAATAACACTACAGTTTACAATAAAATTATGAAAACTCTTACAGCAATTAAAATAGCATGTTCTATCGAAAAAACTATATACCATATTTTGAGTTTTCTATCAAAAAAAAGGGCTTAATCGGTCAATTTTCGACATTTATTACACTTCAAAAATACATTAAAACACTTGAAATAGCGTTGTTCTTAGGATTAAAATTGATATCTAAATTTCATGAAAAATACATATTTTTTAGGTATTCATTTTGTAAAATCTAGTTGTAGTAAAATATCGAAAGCTAATTTACCTACAGATATAAAGAATATACGTAAATTAATAAACAAAAAAAAGCTCCTTCACTTAAAACTAATAAATCATTGAAAACAATACATTTTATGGATATAGAGCAATAGATAGTAAAAAAACTACTTGTTAATACACATAACACTACAGTTTTACAAAAAACTATGAAAATCACACCGGCAATATAACGTTATAGGACATAAATAACCTCTACACTTCTAGTTATTAGCCTAATGTAATGTAGGGTACTTATAGGTGCAATTATTCTAAAAAGAGGATGGTTGGCCTTCATCAATTTGTAGGTAAAAAAACCTATATTTTCAGCAGAAATTAGCTTAAATCCATTGAAAAGAACACATTTTGGGGGGAGGGTATAAAGCATTATCATAAGGTAAAATTCCTTTTATTTATGATATAACACTACATCTACAAGAACTATGAAACACACCTTTGTAATATACAATTCTATCACAATATATAGCCTCAAACTCTTTTATAAGTTTACAGTAGTTTAAAATAGCATGTTCTATCGAAACAAATATAATATACCATATTTTGATTTCTCTAACAAAAAAAGGGCTAAATATGTCAATTTTTTTCCACATTTTTTTGAGCTTTCAAAAAATACATTAACACTTGTAAAACTGTTGTTCAATAAATAAAAAAAAAAAAAAAAATTTTGAATGTACTTCATATCTAGAAAAAACACAACCCTTCACGATAACTAGCTAAAATCATTGGAAAACACTACATTTTATGTATATAGCAATATGATATGTAAACTAATTGTATATATACATAACACTACATTTAAAAGAAATTATGAAAAACATTTTACAGTCGTTTAAAATAGCATGTTTCTATCGAAAACAACTATAATACCATAGTTTGAATTTCCGCTAACAAAAAAAAAAGGCTAAATAATTCAATTTTCGTCATTTTTTACCACTTCAAAAATACATTAAAACACTTGAAAAAATCTTTTGTTTTTTGGAATAAAATTGATACCTAAATTTCTGAAAAATACATGTTTAGGTATTAATTTTGTAAAATGTAGGAATGGCAAATATCGAAAGCTATTTGAACTACAGATATATAAATGTTTTTCAATTTGTAGAAAATAAGACTCTTCACTGATAACTACTAAGAATGATTGAAAACACTACATTTTATGGGTGGTATAGCATTGTAAGTAAAACTACTTGCATATATACAATAACCACCTTAACAGTTTACAAGGAACTATGAAAAAAAACAATTGCAATATCCCGTAAATGACAATAATATAACATTTACAGTTCCATTTATTAGTTTAATGTAATGTATGGGGGGGGGGGGGGGCTATCTTATGGTGCAAATTATTCCAAAAAGAGGATTGGTTGCTTCAATTTTAGGTAAAAGCTATATTTTCTGCGATAAAATAGCTTAAATCATTGAAAGAAACACATTTTTGAGGGATAAACAGTATCATAATAAGTATATTCCTTTGTATTATGATATAAAAACTACAATCTACAAGAAAATATGAAAAACACTTGTATATACCAATTCTATCATCAATATATAGCCTCAAAACTCCTTTTATAAGCTTACAGTAGTTTAAAATAGCATGTTCTATCGAAAACAACTATAATACCATATTTTTGAATTTCTCTAACACAAAAAAAAAGGCTAAATAAATGTCAATTTTCGTCATTTTTTACCACTTCAAAAATACATTTAAAACACTTGAAAAATCTTTGTTTTTTGGGAATAAAATTGATACCTAAATTTCAGAAAATTACATATGTTTAGGTATTAATTTTGTAAAATGTAGGATGGCAAATACGAAAGCCTATTTGACTACAGATATATAGAAATGTTTTGTTCAAATTTGTAGAAATTAGACTCTTCACTGATCTAGCTAAGATGATTGAAAACACTACATTTTATGGGTATATACGCATAATGATAATAAAACTACTTGCATATATACAATAAACTACAGTTTACCAGAAACTATGAAAAACAAATTGCAATATACCGTAAATGACAATATATAACCTCTTACAGTTTCCATTTATTGAGTTTAATGTAATGTACTACTTATAGATGTGCAAATTTATTCCAAAAAGAGGCTTGGTTGCGCTTCAAGCTTTTAGGTAAAAGCTATATTTCTGCGATAAATAGCTTAAATCATTGAAGAACACATTTTGAGGGTATAAAGATTATCATAATGTAATATTTCCTTTTCTTTAATGATATAACCCTACAATTACAAGAAACTATGAAAAACACTTGTAATCAACAATTCTATCACATCTAATAGCCCTCAAACTCCTTTTATAGTTACAGTAGTTTAAAATAGCATGTTTCTATCGAAAACGAACTATAATACCATATTTTGAATTTCTCTAAACCAAAAAAAGGGGGGGCTATAATGTCAATTTTCGCGACATTTTTAACGTTTCGAAATGCATTAACCACTGATATAACGTTGTTTTTAGGATTAATATTGATCCCTAAATTTCGTGAAAATACATATTTTTTATAGTATTAATTTGTAAAATGTAGTTATGGCAAATATCGAAAGCTATTCTAATTACAGATATATGGGAATGTACTATCCAATTTGTATAAAAAACACTCTTCACTGAAACTGCTAAAATCATATGAAAACACTACATTTTATGGGTATATAGCAATAGGATAATAAAACACTTGTATATATACATAACACTACAGTTTTACAAGAAACTGAAAACGCTTACATTAGTTTTAAATAGCATGTTGTAATCTAAAACAATACAATACCATATTTTGAGTTCTCTATCAAAAATGGGCTACATATTGTGAATTTTCTGACATTTATATCACTTCAATAAATACAATTAAAACAATGACAATAGCGTTGTTTTTAGATTAAAATTGATACCTAAATTTTCATGAAAAATACATATTTATGGTATTAATATTGTAAATGTTTTGTGGCCAAATATCGAAAGCTATATGACTACATATATATAAAATTTTTTCAATTTGATAAAAAACAATTCGTCATTGATACTAGCTAATCATTGAAAACACGACATTTTAATGGGTATTATAGCAATATTATAAGTAAAACTACTTGTATATATACAATAAACACAGTTTACCAAGAGACTATGAAAATTGTTTACAGTTGTGTAAATAGCATGTTTCTATCGAGACAACAATAATACCATATTTTGAATTTTTCTATCAAAAAAGGGCTAAAATATATCAATATTCGACATTTTTTAGCACTTCAAAAATACATTAAAAAACTTGAAATGAAGTTGTTTTTTAGCATAAAACTTTATACGCTAAATTTCACGATAATACTATTATTAGTTTTTAATTTTGTAAAATGGGTATTTTGCAAATATCGAAAGCTATTTAACATAGATATATAAGACAAAAAAAGTACTTCAATTTGTAGAAAAAAACAAATCCTCAACTGATAACTCGATAAGTCATAGAAAACCTACATTTTATGGGTATAAATAGCATATGATAAGTAAAACTGCTTTTGTATATTACAATAACACTACATTTTACAAGAAACTATGAAAAAGGCTTACAGTAGTTTAAAATAGCATGTTCTATCGAAAGAACTATAATACCATATTTTTTGAATTTCTCTATCAAAAAAAGGGCTAAATAATGGGGGGGGTTTTTTTTTTCAATTTCGACATTTTTTAGCGCTTCAAAAATACATTAAAACACTTGAATTAACATTGTTTTGAGTAAAAAACTTTTATCTATTTCATGATAAATAACGTATTTTTTTAGGTTTTAATTTTATAATAATGTAGTTGTGGCAAATTAATCGAAAGCTATTTATCTAGCAGATATAAAGGATCTATAATTCAATGTGTTGAAAATAAGAACTCTTCCTGATAACTGCTAAAATCATTGAAAACACTAAATTTTACTGGGTATATAGCAATATGATAAGTAAAACTACTTGTATATATACATTTAACACCCATTTTACAAGAAATTATGAAAAACCTTACGAAGTTTAAAAAATAGCCTGTTCTATCGAAAACAACTATAATACATATTTTTGGTTTCTCTATCAAAAAAACTGCTAATAATGTCAATTTTCGACATTATTACACTGATCAAAAAAAAGTTAAAACCCTTGAAATAGCGTTGTTTTTATGAAAAAATTGATACCTAAATTTCAGGCAAATACATATTTTTAGGTATTACATTTGTAAATGTAGTTGTGGCAAATACCGAAAGCTATTTAACTACAGATATATAGAAATTTTTTCAATTTGTAGAAATAACAACTCTTCACTGATAACTAGGTAAAATCATTTGAAAACACTACATTTTATGGGTATTAATAGCAATATGATAAGTAAAACTACTTGTAATAGATACAATCCCTCTACAGTTTACAAGAAACTATAAAAATAAACGCTTACAGTAGTTTAAATAGCATGTTCTATCGAAAACAACTATAAATACATATTTGATTTCTCTATTTTGATAGAGAAATTCATAATATGGTATTATAGTTTTTTTCGATAGAACATGCTAATTTTAAACTACTGTAGAGCTTTTCATAGTTTCTTGTAAACTGTAGAGTTTATACTACATTAAAACAACCTGAAATAAACGTTGTTTTTATGATTAGAAATTTGATAGCTAAATTTCATGATAATACATTATTTTTTAGGTTTATTTTGTAAAATGTAGTTGTGGCAAATATCAAAGCTACAGATATAAAGGAATATACTTCATTTTGGTTGAAAAAATAAATTCGTCACTGATAACTACTAAAATCATTGAATACGACAAATTTTATGGGTATATAACATAGGATAGGTAAAACGAGTGGTATATACTACAATAACACTACAGTTACAAGAAACTATGAAAAACGCTTTACTAGTTTAAAATAAAAAGTTCATCGTAAACAACTCTAATGACCATATTTTTTAATTTCTCTATCATAAAAAGGGCTAATAATGTCAATTTTCGAGATTTTTTAGCACTTCAAAGGACATTAAAACACTTAAATAACGTTGTTTTTTTCGGATTTAAATTGCCACACGAAATTTCATGAAAAATACATATTTTTAGTATTAATTTTTGTAAACTTTAGTTGTGGCAAATATCGCAAGCTATTTAACTACATATATATATGAATGTAACTTCAATATCTAAACTACATATAGCATATGATAAGTAAAACTACTTTGTACAATAACACTACAGTTTACCAAGAAACTATGAAAAACGCTACAGTAGTTTAAAATAGCATGTTCTATCGAAAACCAACTATATACCAGATGTATGAAGTTCTCTATCAAGAAAAAGGGCTAAATAATGGGGTCAATTTTCGACATTTTTCAGCACTATTCAAAAATACATTAAAACACCTGAAATAACATTGTTTTATGATTGAAATTGATACCAATACATTTCGTGAAAATACATATTGTAGGTATTAATTTTTTAAAATGTAGTTGTGGCAAATATCGAGAGCTATTTAGTACAGTAAATAAAGGAATATACTCAAATTTGTTGAAAATAAGACCTCGTCACTGATAACTACTAAAATCATTGAAAACACTACATTTATGGGTATATAATAGCAATATGATAAGTAAAATGTACTTGTACAATAACACTACAGTTTACAAGAAACATGAAAAACGCTTACAGTAGTTTAAAAAATAGCATGTTCTATCGAAAACAACTATAATTCCATATTTTGAATTTTCTATCAAAACAAGGCTAAATATGTCAATTTTCCGATATTAGTTAGCACTTCCAAAATACATAAAACACTTGAATTAACGTTGTTTTTAATGATTAACATTGCTACCTAAATTTCATGCAAATTACATCTTTTAAGGTAAATTAATTTTGTAAACTGTATTGCGGCAAATATCGAAAGCTATTTAACTACAGATGTATAGGAATCTACTTCAATGTGTAGAAAAAAAAACAATTCTTCATTGATAACTATCTACAATCATTGAAAACGACACTCCATTTTATGGGTATATAGCAATATTATAGTAAACTACTTGTATATATACAATACACTACAGTTTTTAAAAGAGACTATGAAAATTGTTTTACAGTTGTTTAAAATAGCATGTTCTATCGAAGACACAATATACCATATTTTGAATTTTTTCTATCACAAAAAGGGGATAAATAATATCAATAGTCGACATTTTTTGCACTTCAAAATACATTAAAAACTTGAAAGAAGTTGTTTTTTAGCATTAAAATTGATACCTAAATTGCACGATAATAGTATTTTAGGTTTTAATTTTGTAAAATGTAATTTGTGGCAAATATCGAAAGCATTTACCTATAGATATATAAGAATGTACTTCAATTTGTAGAAAAAACAACTCCTCACTGATAACTCGATAAAGTCATTGAAACACTACATTTTATGGGTATATAGCAAATATGATAAGTCAACTGCGTGTATTATACAATAACACTCAGTTTACAAGAAAACTATGAAAAGGCTTACAGTGTTTAACTAAAATAGCATGTTCTACTATCGAAAAGAACTATAATACCATATTTTTGAATTTCTCTATCAAAAAAAGGGCTAAATAATGTCAATTTTCGACATTTTTTAGCGCTTCAAAAATACAACTTAAAAAACTTGAATTAACATTGTTTTTAGGAAAAAAATTTGATATCTAAATTTCATGATAATACGTATTTTTGGTTTTAAATTTTATAATAATGTAGTTGTGGCAAATATCGAAAGCGATTTATCTACAGATATAAGGACTCTATAATTCAATTTGTTGAAAATAAGAACGCTTCACTGATAACTTGCTAAAATCATTGAAAAACCTAAATTTTTGGGTATATAGCAATATGATAAGTAAAAACTACTTGTATATATACATTAACACAACAATTTACAAGAAATTATGAAAAACGACGCTTAACAGAAGTTTAAAATAGCATGTTCTATCGAAAACAACAATATATACAATATTTTGAGTTTCTCTACTCAAAAAAACTGCTAAATATGTCATTTTCGTTATTTATTCACTTCAAAAAAATTAAAACCCTTTGACATAGCGTTGTTTTTAGGATTAAATAATTGATACCTAAATTTCATGAAAAATCCATATATTATGGTATTAATTTTGATAAAATGTATTTGTGCAAATATCGAAGCTATTTAACTCAGATATATAGAAAATGTTTTTCAATTGGTAGAAATAAACAACTCTTCCCTGAAACTAGCTAAAATCATTGAAAACACTACATTTAATGGGTATATAGAAATATGATAAGTAAACTTCTTGTACATTTACAAATAACACTACAAGTTTACAAGAAACTTGAAAAACGCTTACAGTATTTTAAAATAGCATGTTCTATCGAAAAGAACTATAATACCATATTAGGAATTTTCTCTAATCAAAAAAAAGGCTAAATAATGGGTCATTTTTCGCACATTTTTTTGGCGCTTCAAAAATACATTAAAACATTGAATTACATTGTTTTTTAGGAAAAAAATTGCTACCTAAATTTGCATGATATCATACTAGTGTTATAGGTTTTAATTTTGTAAAATGTAGTTGTGCAAATATCGAAAGCTATTTATCTCCAGATATAAAGAATATATTAATTCAATTTGTTTGAAAATAAGACCCTTCCCACTGATAACTTGCTAAAATCATTGAAAACACTTACATTTTATGGTTTATAGCAATATGATAAGTAAAACTACTTGTATAAGACATTAACAAGAAACTACATTTACAAAGAAATTAATGAAAAACGCTTACAGAAGTTTAAATAGCGTGTTCTATCGAAAACAACTATAATACAATATATTGAATCTTTCTCTATCAAAAAAACTGCCTAAATAATGTCAATTTTCGAATTTTTAGCACTGACTCAAAAAAAAAATTAAAACCCTTGCAATAGCGTTGTTTTTAGGAACTAAAATTGATACCTAAATTTCATGAAACAATACTATTTTTAGGTATTAATTTGTAAAATTGTTGTGGGCAAATACCGAAAGTCTATTTAACTACAGATATATAGAAATGTTTTTCAATTTGTAAAATAAACAACTCTTCACTGATAACTAGTTAAAATTGAAAACACTCCATTTTATGGGTATATATCAGTATTATAGTTAAAACTACTTGTATATATACAATAACTCTACAGTTTACAAAAAACTATGAAAAACGCTTACAGTAGTTTTAAAATAGCATGTTCTATCGAAAACAACTAAATACCATATTAATGAAATTTCTCTATTTTGATAGAGAAATTCATAATATGGTATTATAGTTTTGTTTTCGATATGAAACATGGCTATTTTAAACTACTGTAAGCGTTTTTCATAGTTTCCTTGTAACCTGTAGAGTTATAATCCTTAAAACACCTGAAATAACGTTGTTTTTATGATTAAAATTGATAGCTAAATTTCATGATAAATACATATTTTTAGGTATTAATTTTGTAAAATGTAGTTGTGGCAAATATCAAAGCTATTTACCTCAGATATAAAGGAATATTACTTCATTTTGTTGAAAAAAAAGAAATCTTCACTGATAACTAGCTAAAATCATTGAATACACAACTTTTATGGGTATATAACAATATGATAAGTAAAACTATTTGTATATATACATAACACTACAGGTTCAAGAAACTATGAAAAACGCTTATACTGTTTAAATAAAAAGTTTTCTATCGTAAACACAAAAAAAAACTCTAATATCACCATAATTTTTTTAATTTCTCTATCATAAAAAAAAGGGCTAAATAATGTCCATTTTCGAGATTTTTTAGCACTTCAAAGTACATTAACACACTTGAAATAACTTGTTTTTAGGGATTTAAATTACACCGATTTCATGAAAAATACATATTTTTAGGTATTAATGTTGTCAACTTTAAGTTGTGGCAAGATCGAAAGCTATTTAACTACAGATATATAGGAAGTATTCAATATCTAGAACTACATAAGCATATGATAAGTAAAACTAACTTGCTACAATAACATACAGTTTTACAAGAAACTATGAAAACGCTTACAGTAGTTTTAAAATAGCATGGTGCTATCGAAAACAACTATAATACCATATTGGTTAATTTCTCTATCAAAAAAAAAGGGAAGGGCTAAATAATGTCAATTTTCGACATTTTTCCATGCACTAGATTCAAAAATAACATTAAAACACCTGAAAAACATGTTGTTTTATATTGAAATTGATAACCATAATTTCGTGAAAAATACATATTTGTAGGTATTAATTTTTTAAATGTAGTTTGGCAAATTCGAGAGCTATTTATCTTACAGATATAAAAGAATATTACTTCAATTTGTTGAAAGATAAGAACTTCTTACACGATAACTAGCTAAAATCATTGAAAACACTACATTTTATATGGTATATGCGAAGATGATAAGTAAATTACTTGTACAATAACACTCACAGTTTACAAGAACATGAAAACGCTTAGTAGTTTAAAAATAGCATGTTCTATCGAAAACAACTATAATTCCTATTTTGAATTTCTCTATCAAAAAAAAAAGGGCTAAATAATGTCAATTTTCGATATTATTTAGCACTTCAAAATACATTAAAACACTTGAATTAACGTTTTGTTTTTTGATTAAAATTGAATACCTAAATTTCATGCAAAATACATACTTTTAGGTATTAAATTTTGTAAAATGTCAGTTTGCGCAAATATCGAAAGCTATTTAATCTACAATGTATAGGAATCTACTTCAATGTGTAGAAAAAAACAATTCTTCATTGATACTAGCTAAAATCATTGAAAACACTACATTTTATGGTATAGAATAGCAATATTATAAGTAAACTACTTGTATATATACAATAACACTACAGTTTACAACAAGAGACTATGAAAATTGTTTTACAGTTGTTTAAAATAGCATGTTCTATCGAAGACACAATAGTACCATATTTTGAATTTGTTCTAATCAAAAAAAGGGCTAATAAATATCAATTTCGACATTTTTTAGCACTTCAAAAAATACATTAAAAACTTGACATGAAGTTGTTTTTAGCATTAAATTGATCCTAAATTTCACGATAAATACGTATTTAGGTTTTATTTTTGTAATGTATTGTGGCAATATCGAAAGCTATTTTAACTATAATTATAAGAATGTATTCAATTTGTAGAAAAACAACAACTCCTCAACTGATAACTCGATAAGATCATTGAAAACACTACATTTTATGGGTATATAGCAATATGATAAGTAAAACTAGCGTGTATATATACAATAACACTACAGTTTACAAGAAACTATGAAAGGGCTTACCGTAGTTTAAAATAGCATGTTCTATCGAAAGAAACCATAAAATACCAATTTTAATTTTCTCTATCAAAAAAAAAAAAGGGCTAAATCAAAGAATGTCAATTTTCGACATTTTTTAGCGCTTCAAAAATCATTAAACCTTGAATGAAACATTGTTTTTAGGAAAAAAATTTGATATCTAAATTTCATGATAAATACGTATTTTTAGGTTTAATTTTATAATAAATGTAGTTGTGGCAAATATCGAAACTATTTATCTACAGATAAAAGGGATCTTAATTCAATTTGTTGAAAATAAGAACTCTTCACTGATACTTGCTAAATCAGTTGAAAAACACTAAATTTTATGGGTATATAGCATATGATTAAGTAAAACTACTTGTATATATACATTAAACACAATTTACAAGAAATTATGAAAAACGCTTACAGAGTTTAAAATAGCATGTTCTATCGAAAACACAATAATACAATAGTTTGAGTTTTCTCTATTCAAAAAAAACTGCTAAATAATGTCAATTTTCTTTATTATTAGCACTTCAAAAAAAAATTAAAACCCTTGAAATGCGTTTGTTTTTAGGATTAAAATTGAACCTAAATTTCATGAAAAATACATATTTATATGTATTAATTTTGTAAAATGTATTTGGGTGGCAAATACGAAAGCTATTTTCACTACAGATATATAGAAATGTTTTTCAATTTGAAGAATAAGACAACTCTTCACTGTAACTAGCTAAATCATTGAAAAACTACATTAAGGTATATAGAAAATATGCTAAGTAGAACTACTTGGTATATTTAAATAACACTACAGTTTAACAAGAAACTATGAAAACTGCTTAAAGTAGTTTAAATAGCATGTTTCTATCGAAAAGAACTATATAATACCTATTATGAATTTCTCTACAAAAAAGGCTAATAATGTCAATTTTCGACATTTTTTAGGCGCTTCAAAAATACATTAAAACATCTTGAATTAACATTGTTTTTAGAAAAAATTGATACCTAAATTTCAATGATATATACGTATTTTAGGTTTTAAATTTTGTAAAATGTAGTTGTTCAAATATCGAAAGCTATTTACTCCAGATATAAAGAATATATAATTCAATTTGTGTTGAAAATAGAACTCCTCACTGATAACTTGCTAAAATCATTGAAAACACTACATTTTATGGTTTATAGCAATATGATCAGTAAACTACTTGTATAACATTACACTACAGTTTACAAGAAATTATGAAAAACGCTTACAGAAGTTTAAAATAGCGTGTTCTATCGAAAACAACTAATAATACAATATATTGAGTTCTCTAATCAAAAACTGCTTTTTTTTTAAAAAAATAATGTTCAAATATTTCGACATTTATTAGCACTTCAAAAAAAAATTAAAAAAACCCTTGAAATAGCGTTTGTTTTTAGGAATAAAATTGATACCTAAATTTCATGAAAAATACATATTTTTAGGTATTAAATTTGTAAAAAAGTAGTTGTGGCAAAAACCGAAAGCTATTTAACTAAAAGATATATAAAATGTTTTTCAATTTGTAGAATAAACCAACTCCCTTCACTGATAACTAGGGAAAATCATTGAAAACACTACATTTTTTGGGTATATAGCAATATGATAAGTAAAACTACTTGTTTTATACAATAACTCTACAGTTTACAAGAAAATATGAAAAAACGCTTACGTAGTTTAAATAGCATGTTCTATCGAAAACAACTATAATACCATATTATGAATTTCTCTATTTTGATAGAGAAATTCATAATATGTATTATAGTTGTTTTCGATAGAACATGCTATTTTTAAACTACTGTAAGCGTTTTTCATAGTTTTTGTAACTGTAGAGTTTATAATACATTAAAACCTTTAAATAACGTTTTTTTTTATGATTAAATTGATAGCTAATTTCATGATAAATACATATTTTTAGGTATTAATTTTGTAAAATGTAGTTTGTGGCAAATATCCCAAAAGCTATTTACCTTTCAGATATAAAGGAATATACTTCATTTTTGTTGAAAAAAAGAAATCTTCACTGATAACTAGCTAAAATCATTGAATACACTACAGTTTTATGGGTGTCTAGCAAGATGATAAGTACAACTACTTGCATATATACAATAACTACAGTTTACAAGAAACTATGAAAAACAATTGCAATATAACGTAAATGGGGACATATTAACCTCTTACAGTTTCCATTTTATTAGTTTAAATGTAATTTTGGGGTTTAAAGGCTACTTATGTGCAAATTATCCAAAAAGAAGGATGTTGGCTTCAATTTTTAGGTAAAAAGCTATTTTCTGCGATAAATATCTTAAAATCATTGAAAATAACAACCATTTTGAGGGTATAAGCATTATCATAATTATATTCCTTTTATTTCTGATATAACACTACAATCTCCTAGAAGCTATGAAACACATCTTGTATATACAATTCTATCACATATATAGCCTCAAACTCCTTTTATAATCTTACCGTCATTACAATAGCATGTTCTATCGAAAACAACTGATCATACCATATTTTGAATTCGCTACAAAAAAAAGGCTAAATAATGTCACATTTTCTCATTTTTTACCAACTTCAAAATACATTAAAACACTTGAAAAATCTTTGTTTTTGGAATAAAATTGATACTAAATTTCATGAAAAATACATATTTTTAGGTAGTAATTTTGTAAAATGTAGGAATGGCAAATCTCGAAAGCTATTTGACTACAGATATATAGAAATTTTTTTCAATTTTAGAAAATAAGAAATCGTCCCTGATAACTAGCTAAGATGATTGAAAACACTACATTTTATGGGTATATAGCAATATGATACTAAACTCCTTACTTGCATATATCAATAAACTACAGTTTACAAGAAACTATGAAAACAATTGCAATAATACCGTAAAATGACATTATATTTCCTCTTACAGTTTCCATTTATTATTTAATGAATGTAGCACTTATAGGTGCAAATTATTCCAAAAAGAGATTGGTTTGCTTCCAATTTTAGTAAAAAGCTATATTCTGCGATAAATAGCTTAATCATTGAAAGAACCACATTTTGGGGTATAAGCATTATCATAATGTATATTCCTTTTATTTATTATATACCCTACAATCTACAATGAAACTGATGAAAAACACTTTGTAATATACAATTCTATCACAATATATAGCCTCAAACTCCTTTTATAAGCTTACAGTAGTTTAAAATAGCATGTTCTATCGAAAACAACTATAATACCATATTTTGAATTTCTCTAACAAAAAAAAGGCTAAATAATGTCAATTTTCGACATTTATTAACGCTTCGAAAATGCATTAAAACACCTGATATAACGTTGATTTTAGGATTAATATTGATACCTAAATTTCATGAAAAATACATATTTTTAGGTATTAATTTGGTAAAATGTAGTTATGGCAAATATCGAAAGCAATTCTATTACAGATATATGGGAATGTACTCCAATTTGTAGAAAAAAACCACTCTTCACTGATAACTAGCTAAAATCATTGAAAACACTACATTTTATGGGTATATAGCAATATGATAAATAAAACTACTTGTATATATACAATAACACTACAGTTTACAAGAACTGAAAAACGCTTACATTAGTTTTAAACTAGGCATGGTTGTATTCGAAAACAATACAATACCATATTTGAGTTTCTCTATCAAAAAATGGGCTAATATTGTGATTTTCGCCTTTAGTAGCACTTCCATAAATACATAAACATGGAAATAGCGTTTGTTTTTAGATTAAAATTGATACCTAATTTCATGAAAAATACATATTTATAGGTATTATATTGTAAAAATTTATTTGTGGCAAATATCGAAAAGCTAGATGACTACGGATATATAGACATGTTTTTCAATTTGTAGAAAAAAAACAATTCTTCATTGATAACTAGCTAAAATCATTGAAAACACTACATTTTATGGGTATATGCCAATTTGTAGTAAAACTAGACCTAACTTGTATATATCAATAACACTAGCAGTTTACAACAGACTATGAAAATTGTTTACAGTTGTTTAAAATAGCATTTCTATCGAAAAACAACATAGTACCATATTTTGAATGTTCTATCAAAAAAGGGCTATAATATCAATATTCGACATTTTGTAGCCCCTTCAAAAATACAATTAAAAACTTGAAATGAAGTTGTTTTTAGCATTAAAATTGATACCCCCCCTAAATTTCATGATAATACGTATTTAGGTTTTAATTTTGATAAATGTTATTTGTGGCAATATCGCAAAGCTATTTAACTAGAGATATATAATAATGTACTTCCATTTGTAGAAAAAAACACTCCTCATTCTGATACTCGATAAGATCATTGAAAACACACATTTTATGGTATATAGCAATATGATAAGTAAAAGCTGCTTGTATATAATACAATAACACTACAGTTTTACAAGAAACTAGAAAAACGCTTCCAGTAGTTTAAAATAGCATGTTCTCATCGAAAAGAACTATAATACCATATTTTGAATTTCTCTATCAAAAAAAGTCTAAATAATGTCAATTTTTCGACATTTTTTAGCGCTATCAAAATACATTAAAACACTTGAATTAACATGTTTCTAGGAAAAAATTGATATCTAAATTCATGATAAATACGTATTTTTTAGGTTTAATTTTATAAAATGTAGTTGTGGGCAATATCGAAAGCTATTTATCTACAGATATAAAGGAGATCTATAATTCCATTTGTTGAAAATAAGACTCTTACACTGATAACTTGCTAAAATCATTGAAACACTAAATTTTAGTGGGTATATATAGTCAATATGATAAGTAAACTACTTGTATATATACATTACCTACAGTTTACAAAGAATTATGAAAACGCTTACAGAAGTTTAAATATCATGTTCTATCGAAAACAACTAATACAATATTTTGAAGTTTCTCTTCAAAAAAAAAACTGCTATAATGTCAATTTACGACAATGTATTAGCACTCAAAAAAATAAAACCCTTGAAAATAAGCGTTGTTTTTAGGAATTTAAAAAAATTTTTTTTTGGGATTTTTACCTTTTTTAAATTTCATGAAAAATACATATTTTTTAGGTATTCTTTTGTAAAATGTAATTGTGGCAAATTATCGAAAGCTATTTAACTAGCAGATATAAAAATGTTTTTTCAATTTGTCGAAATAAACAACTCTTCACTGATAACTAGCTAAAATCATTGAAAACACTCCATTTATGGGTATATAGCATATGATAAGTAAACTATAACTTGTATATATACAATAACTCTACAGTTTACAAGTAAACTATGTAAAACGCTTACAGTATTTACAACAATACAAAGTTTCTGTCGTAAGACAACTCTAATACCAATATTTTTTATTTCTCTATCATAAAAAGGTCTAAATAATGTCATTTTCGACATTTTTTTAGCACTTCAAAAGTACTTAAACACTTTGAAAATACGTTGTTTTTAGGATTTACATGTACCAAAATTTCATGAAAATCATTTTTTTAGGTATTAATTTTTGTAAAATATAGTTTTCTGGCAATATCGAAAGCTATTCCAATTCCAGATATAATAGGACTATCCTTCAATTTGTTAATAAAAAAACTAATTTTCACTGATAACTAGCAAAAATCATTTAAAACACTACATTTACGGTATATAGTAATATGTAAGTAAACTACTTGTATATGTAAAATAAACACTACAGGTTACAAGAAACTATGAAAACCCTGCAATATAACCGTTATATGACAATAATAACTTCTTACACGTCTATTTAATTAGCTTAATGTAATGTTATTCTACTTTGTAAAAATTCATTATAAAAGAATATTGGTTTCTTCAATTTGTAGGTAAAAAGCTATATTTCTGCGATAAATTGCTTAATCATTGAAAATAACACATTTTGAGGGTATAAGCATTCTCATAAGGTAAATTACTTTTATTTAGGATATAACACTACAATTTATCAAGATTCGTTATAAAAACACCGTAATATACAATTATGTCCGAATCTATAGGCCCAAACTCCATTTATATATAAGCTGCGTAGTTTAAAAGCATGGTCCTTATCGAAATCAACAATAATCCATACTTGAATCTCTCTACAAAAAATGCTAATAATGTCAATTTTTCGACATTTTTTAGCACTTCAAAAATACATTAAAAAACTTGAAAAAACGTGTTTGTAGTTTAAATTGATACCTAAATTTCATGATAATACATATTTTTTATATTTTTTTAAAATGTTCTGTGGCAAATAATACGAAACTTATTATCTACAGATATAAGGAATATACTTCAATTTGTTGCAAATAAGATCTCTCACTGATAACTCCTAAAATCATTGAAAACACTACATAATATGGGTATATAGCACTAATGATAAGAAAACTACTGTATATCAATAACACTACAGTTTACCAGAACTATGAAAACGCTGGCAATATGCATTATATGACATTAAGTAACCTCTTCTCTCTATTTATTAGAGCTAAATGTAATGTAGGCTACTTATAGGTGCAATTTATTCTAAAAGAGGATTGAATGCTCGAATTTTAGGTAAAAAGTTATATCAACGATAAATAGCTTTAATCATTGAAAAGTAACACAGTTGACATAAAGATCATTGTCATAAAAAAAAACTTTTATTTATACTCATAACCTAACAATTTACGAGGAACTATGAAAACACCTGTAAGATAATCTATCAAATAAATACGCCTCCTCCTCCTTCTTCAAGTTTACGTAGTTTAAAATAGCATGCTGTATCGATAACAACTATAATTACCATATATTGAAATTTAGCTTTAAAAAAAAGGCTTAAAATGTCATTTTCGACATTTTTAGCATTTCAAAAATACATTAGAAACACTTGAAAAAACTTTTGTTTTTTGGAATAAAATTGATACCGAACTTCATGATGAAATACATATTTTTAGGTATTAATTTTGTAAAATGTCGTTTTGTGCAAATATCGAAAGCTATTAATTGACAGATGCAGGAATGTACTTCAATTTGTAGAAGAAAAAAAACTCTCACTAATAACTAGCTAAAATCATTGAAACATCTACATTTTAAGGGGTATATAGCAATATGATAAGTAAACTACTTGGATATTATCAATAACACTACAGTTTACAAGAAACTATGATACAAACGCTTACAGTAGTTTTTAACAAATGCATGTTTTTCTATCGAAAACAACTATAATACCATATTTTGAATTTCTCTATAAAAAAAAAAGGGCTTAATCATGAAATTTTCGACATTTTTAGGCATTTCAAAATATATTAAACACTTGGAATAAACGTTTGTTTTTAGATTAAATTGATACCTAAATTCCTGATAAATACATATTTTTAGGTATTAATTTTGTAAAATGTATTGTGGCAAATTCGAAAGCTATTTACCTACGATATAAAGGAATATACTTCAATTTGTTGAAAAAAAAATATTCACTGATAACTAGCTAAAATCATTGATACACCCATGTATGGGTATATAATAACCAATATAGTACGTAAACTTTTGGTCTATACAATACACTACGTTTGCCACAAGAACTATGAAAAACGCTTATACTATTTAAAATAGAAATTCTATCTTAAACAACTCTAATACCATATTTTTATTTCTCTATCATAAAAAAGGGCTAATAATTTCAATTTTCGTGAGATTTTGTAGCACTGCGTGTCAGAGAAGTACAATTAAAACACTTGAAATATAACGTTGTTTTTTAGGATTTAAATTGACCACCGGGGAAATTTTTCATGAAGAAAATACATATTTTTGGAGGTATTAATTTTGTAAACTTTAGTGTGGCATATATCGAAAGCTATTTATACTACAAGTATCTTATAGGGAATGTCTTCAAAATCTAGAAGAAAAAAAAACTAGTTTCACTGATAACTAGCTAAAATCAGTGAAAACACTACATTTTATGGGTATACTAGCAATATATAAGTAAAACTACTTGTATATCTCAATAAACACTACAATTTACAAGAAACTATGAAACACGCTTACAGTATTTTTACAAAATATCATGTTCTATCGAAAAGAACTATCATACCAGATTATGATTTCTCTATCAAAAAAGGCTAAATAATGTCATTTTCGAATTTTTTCAGAAGCCTTCAAAATAAATTAAAACCAACCTGAAATAACATTTGTTTTATGATTGAAATTGATACCTAATTTCAGATAAAACATTTTTTTAGGATTAATTTTGTAAAAATATTGGGGCAAATATAAAAAGCTATTTACCTACAATAAAGGAATAATTTTCAATTTTTTTAAAAAAAAGAAATCTTCACTAAAATAGCTAAAATCATTGATAACTATAGCCCGGGCCGCAAAAGGAAAAATTTTTAAAGAATGGGACATGCCGGATAAAAGCACCAAATTTTGTTCAGGCATTCTAACAGGGTCCTAGCTATATTTTGGGGGGGAGACAAACGTCCAAATTTCTAAAAGCCCTATGAACCTTTTTTTGTGATACGGCAAATTTTTCCTTATTTTTTCATTTACAAGATTTCCCTTATACTTTGGACACGGGAAAGTTTTGTCCCATGGTTCTTCGCTCTCCACCAGAACTATGCCGGGTGGCCCCGGTGATATCGGGGACATGGAGAGTCTCCCCCCAGCAGTTCAACCAATTCAAGTAAAACGGCAACGGGGTCGTTTCGAAAACAGCCAAGGGGGTTCTCCACTAACCCTTTGCCAAAACCCCACGAACAAAACAACGAGCTTGTGAAAGGTAAAGGAGGAGCATGGGCCCTTTCCCAGAACCCATTGCCCTTTAGGGGTGGATGGTTGCGGGCCGGGGAGGCGGTCCCGCGAGTTTGGGGGGATATGCCGCACCCAAATGAACCATACCCCGAGGGGGGTCATCTCCCCAAAACTTCCGAAGCAAATGGGACCTTTTCCCGGTCATGTGAGATGGGAAACCCATTCAAAGGATGACACCCCAGAAACCTGGGACTTGACACACGGAAAGTCATCGACCCCTCCTGTTTTAAAACATCCCCACATAAGCCTGTTGGCAAGAAGCATATGGACAACAAAAAGCATGTTACAATGCTACACACTCCACCATGCCCAATTTTAAGAAAAACAAATTGCCCCCGTTCAGATCGCCAACACCCAAAACGAAAGTAAGCAGGTCGGACAGTGTCTATGCTGAAGGGAAAGTGGCCCTCTTTTTCCCCTCTTAATAGTCACAGCCCGTGATGGGGACCTGGACCCTTCTTCGCTGAAAAACCCATCCCCCCTTCTTTTGGTGAAAGAGGGAAAACTGCGACAAGGGAAGAATCGATTTTCACCCAACTTCTGGCCAGAAGACGAAGAGAACCCTCTGGTCTTTTATGTTAGAGTGCTCGATGGGGCTGTGTGGTACACCTCCTCCCAGTGACTGGCATATACATTTGACGATTTTTGCAAGTGGGTGTTTTTTCCCCATAAAGAGGCAATGGAAAACCCCTTTTGAAGTAGATGTGGTATGGGAAAATACCTGGGCAACAGTATCAAAAAATCAACCAGAGAAAACGGGGGAAAGGGGAGAAGGGGGTGGCAGGCCGCCAAGGGCCAGGAATTTGGGGCCCCATTTCCCCGCGTGACCCCCAAAAAAGGTAGAAAATCTTCCTTCCATCGAGAAAATTGTTTTTTTTTAGATATAAGGAATATACGTCAATTTGTTGAAATAAGAACTCTCACTGATAACTAGCTAAAATCATTGAAAAACACTACATTTTATGGGTATATAGCAATATGATAAGTAAATTACTTGTACAAGAACACTACAGTTTACAAAAGAAAACTCTAAAAAAACGCTTACAGTAGTTAAAATAGCATGTTCTATCGAAAACAACTATAATTCATATTTTTTGAATTTTCATCAAAAAAAGGGCTAAATAATGGTCAAATTTTCGAGTATTATTTAGCACTTAAAAACAATACATTAAAACACTTGAATTAACGTTGTTTTTATTGATTAAAATTGATACCTAAATTTCATGCAAATACATACTTTAGGTATTAATTTGTATAAAATGTAGTTGTGGCACATAATCGCAAAAAGCTATTTAACTACAGATGTATAGGAATCTACTTCAATGTTGTAGAAAAAACAATTCCTCACTGATAACTACCTAAAATCATGGAAAACACTAATTTTATGGGTATATAGCATTTGATAAGTAAAACTACGTGTATATATACAATAAACTACAGTTTACAAGAAAACTATGAAAACACACATGCAATATACGAAATGACAATAATTAACCTCCTACAGTTCCATTATAGCTTAATGTAAACTGTAGGCTACTTATAGGTGCAAATTATTCCAAAAAGAGGATGGTGCTTTCAATTTGACATTATTCAAAAAAGCTATATTTCTGCGATATAAATGGCTTAAAATCATTGAAAAGACTACATTTTGAGATTATAGAGCATATCATAAGGTACATTCCTTTTTATTTATGATATAACCACTACCAATCTACAAGAAAGTATGAAAAACACTTGTATAATATACAATTCTATCACAATATTAGCATCAAATTCTTTTATAAGCTTTTAGTAGTTTAAAATAGGCAGTTCTATCGCAAACAACTATAATACCATTTATTTTAATTTTCTTAACAAAAAAAAGGGCCTAAATAATGTCAATTGTCGACATTTTTTAGCACTTCAAAAAATACATTAAAAACACTTGTAATAACCTTGTTTTTAGGGATTAAAATTGATACCTAAATTTCATAAAAATTCAATTTTAGGTATAATTTTGTAAAAATAAAGTTTGTGGCAAATATCGAAAGTATACATACAGATATAAAGGAATATTATACTTCAATTAGTTGAAAAAAAGAACTCACATGCTAAACTAGCTAAAATCATGAAAACATACATTATATGGGTAATAGCAATATTATAAGTAAAATACTTGTATAATACAATAACACTACAGTTTACAATAAACTATTGAAAAACTCTTACAGCAATTTAAAATAGCATGTTATATCGAAAAAAACTATAATACCCTATTTTGAGTTTTTATCAAAAAAAGGGCTAAAATAATGTCAAGTTTGACATTTAGTAGCATTCAAAAATACATTAAAACACTGAATAGCGTGGTTTTAGGATTAAAATTGATATCTAAATTCATGAAAAATACATATTTTAGGTATTCATTTTGTAAAATCTAGTTGTAGTAAATATCGGAAAGATATTACCTACAGATATAAGGGAATATACTTCAATCTTGTGAAAAAAAAACTCTTCACTTATTAAACTAGATAAAATCATTGAAAATACTACATTTTTGGAATATAGCAATATGATAAGTTAAAACTACTTGTATATATACAATAACACTACAGTTTACAAAAAACTATGAAAATCCGGCAATATAACGTTATATGACAATAAATAACCTCTTACACTTCTATTTATTAGCTTAATTGTAATGTAGGGTTACTTATAGGTGCAAATTATTCTAAAAAAAAGGGATTGGTGCTTCAATTTGTAGGTATAAAAAAACTCTATTTCAAGCGATAAACATAGCTTATTAAATCATTGAAAAGAACACATTTTGTGGGTATAAAGCATTTATCATAAGGTAAATCCTTTATTTATGATATAACACTACATTCTACAAAGGAAACTATGAAAAACACTTTAATATACAATCTATCACAATATATAGCCTCCTCAAACTCCTGTTCATAAGTTTACAGTAGTTTAAAATAGCATGTTCTACGAAAACAAATATCATACCATATTCTGAATTCTCTAACAAAAAAAGGGCTAAATAATCATGTCAATTTTCCACATTTTTTTGAGCTTCAAAAATACATTAAAACACTTGTAATACGGTGTCAATAATATTGAATGTACTTCAATATCTGAAAAAACAACCCTCACTGATAACTAGCTAAAATCATTGGAAAAACACTAATTTTATGGGTATATTAGCAATGATAATAAAAATAATTGTATTATAACAATAACACTACAGTTAAAAAGAAATTATGAAAAACATTACAGTAGTTTAAAATAGCATGTTCTATCGAAAACAACTATAATACCATATTTTGAATTCGTACAAAAAAAAAGGCTAAATAATGTCCAATTTTCGTCATTTTTACCACTCATCAAAAATACATTAAACCACTGAAAAATCTTTGTTTTTTGGAATTAAATGATACCTAAATTTCATGAAAAATACATATTTTAGGTATTAATTTGTTAAAAGGTAGTTGTGGCAAATATCGAAAGCTTTTGACTACAGATATATAGAAATGTTTTTCAATTTGTAGAAAATAAGAATCTTCACTGATAATAGCTAAGATATGAAAACACTTACATTTATGGGGGTATAAGCAATATCGATAAGTAAAACTACTTGCATAGATACAATAACTACGTACAAGGAAACTATGAAAAACAATTGCAATTATTACCGTAAATGACAATATATAACCTCTTACAGTTCCATTTATTAGTTTATGGAATGTGGGCTACTTATAGGAGCAAAATTATTCCAAAAAAAAGAGGATTGGTTGCTTCAATTTTAGGTAAAAAGCTATATTTCTGCGATAAATAGCTAAATCATGAAAGCACACATTTTGAGGGGATAAGCATTATCATAAAGTATATCCTTTATTTATGATATAACACTACAATCTACAAGAAAACTATGAAAAACATTGTAATAACAATTCTATCACATAATAGCCTCAAAACTCCTTTTATAAGACTTACAGTGTTTAAAAAGCATGTTCTACGAAAACAACTATAATACCATATTTTGAATGTCGCTAACAAAAAAAAGGCACTAAAAAAAATCATGTCAATTTCTCGTCATTTTTACACTTCAAATAATACATTAAAACACTTGAAAAATCTTTGTATTTGAGAAATTGATACCTAAATTTCATGAAAAATACATATTTAAGGTATTAATTTTGTAAATGTAGGAATGGCCCATATCGAAGCTATTTGACTACAGTATATAGAAAATGTTTTTTCGATTTGTAGAAAATAAGAAACTCTTCACTGATAACAGCTTAAGATGATTGCAAACACTACATTTATGGTATCTAGCAATATGATAAGTAAAACTACTTGTATATATACAATACACTACAGTTTACAAGAAAACTATGAAAAAACAATTGCAATATACCGTCACACCCCCGTCAAAGACAATATATAACCTCCTACAGTTCCATTATTAGTTTAATGTAATGTAGGTACTTATAGGTGCAAAAAAATTATTCCAAAAAAAGAGGATTGGTTGCTTCAATTTTGGTTTAAAAAGCTATATTTCTGCGATAAAATAGCTTACATCAATTGAAAAAAGAACACATGTTGAGGGTATAAAGCATTATCATAATGTATAGTCCTTTATTATGATATAAACATACCAATCTACAAGAAACTATGAAAACACATTAATTATAATTCTATCAACAATATTAGCCTCAAACTCTTTTTTATAAGCTTACAGTAGTTTAAAATAGCATGTTCTATCGAAAACAACTATAATACCATATTTTGAATTTCTCTAACAAAAAAAAGGCTAAATAATGTCAATTTTCGACATTTATTAACACTTCGAAAATGCATTAAAACACCTGATATAACGTTGATTTTAGGATTAATATTCATACCTAAATTTCATGAAAAATACATATTTTTAGGTATTAATTTGGTAAAATGTAGTTATGGCAAATACCGAAAGCAATTCTATTACAGATATATGGGAATGTACTCCAATTTGTAGAAAAAAACCACTCTTCACTGATAACTAGCTAAAATCATTGAAAACACTACATTTTATGGGTATATAGCAATATGATAAATAAAACTACTTGTATATATACAATAACACTACAGTTTACAAGAAACTGAAAAACGCTTACAGTAGTTTAAAATAGCATGTTGTATCGAAAACAATATACAATACCATAATTTGAGTTCTCTATCAAAAAATGGGCTAAATATTGTGAATTTTCGACATTTATTAGCACTTCAAAAATATATTCAAACAATGGTAATAGCGTTGTTGTTTTTAGGATTAAAAAATTGATACCTAAATTTCATAAAAAATTACATGTTTATAGGTATTATATGTAAAATGTATTTGTGGCAAATATCGAAAGTATATGACATACATATATATAGAAATGTTTTTCAAATTGTAGAAAAAAAAATTCTTATGATAACTAGCTTAAAAATCATTGAAAACACTACATTTATGGGTATATAGCAATATTATACGTAAAACTACTGTATATATACAATAACAATACAGTTACAAGAGACTATGAAAAATTGTTTACAGTTGTTTAAAATGCATGTTTCTATCGGAAAAACAACAATAGTACCATAATGTTGAATTTTTCTATCAAAAAAAAAGGGCTAAATAATATCAATATTCGAAAATTTTGTAGACTCAAAAATTACATTAAAAAAACTTGAAATGTAAGTTGTTTTTTAGCATTAAAATGATACCAAATTTCTGATATATAAGTATTTAGGTTTTAATTTTGTAAAATTGTATTTGTGGCAAATATCGAAAGCTATTTAACTATAGATATAAAGAATGTACTTCAATTGTAGAAAAAAACAACTCCTCACTGATAACTCGATAGATCATGAAAACATACATTTTAGGGTAAAGCATATTGATAAGTAAAACTGCTTGTTATTATACAAGAAACTACAGGTTTACAAGAAAACTATGAAAAACGCTTACAGTAGTTTAAAATAGCTATGTTCTATGAAAAGAACTAATAATACCATATTTTGAATTTCTCTATCAAAAAAAGGGGCTAAATAATGTCAATAATTTTCGACATTTTTTAGCGCTTCAAAAAATACATTAAAACCACTTGAAGTTAACTTGTTTAGGAAAAAAATTGATATCTAAAAAATTTCATGATAAAATGACGTATTTGTAGGTTTATTTTATAAAATGTAGTGTGGCAATATCCGAAAGCTATTTATCTACAGTATAAAGGGAAATCTATAATCAATTGTGAAAATAAGAACTCTTCACTGATAACTTGCTAAAATCATTGAAAACAATAAAATTTTATGGGTTTATATAGCAATATGATAAGTAAAACTACTTGTATATTATACATTAACACTACAGTTTCAAGGAAATTATGAAAAAACGCTTACAGAAGTTTAAAATGAGCATGTTCTATCGAAAACAACTATAATACAATATTTTGAGTTTCTCTATCAAAAAAAATGCTAAATAATGTCAATATTCGACTTTCTTAGCACTTCAAAAATAAAATTAAAACCCTTGAAATAGCGTTGTTTTTAGAATAAAAATTGATACCTAAATTACAGGGAAAAATACATATTTTTAGGTATTAATTTTGTTAAAATGTAGTTGTGGCCAATATCGAAGCTATTTAACTACAGATATTATAGAAAATGTTTTTCAATTTTTAGAGAAAGAAACAACTCTTCACTGATAACTAGCTAAAAATCATTGAAAACATTACATTTTTATGGGATATAGCAATTATGATAAGTAAAACTACTTGTATATATACAATAACTCTACAGTTTACAAGAAACTATGAAAAACGCTAACAGTAGTTTAAATAGCATGTTCTTCGAAAACAAATATAATACCATATTATGGAATTTCTCTATTTGATAGAGAAATTCATAATATGGTATTATAGTGTTTCGACTCGAAACATGCGATTTAAACTACGTAAGCGTTTTTCTAGTTTTCTTGTAAACGATAGAGTATAATACATTAAAAACACTGAAAAATAACGTTGTTTTTATGATTAAAATTGATAGCTAAATTCCTGATAAATACATATTTTTAGGTATTAATTTTGTAAATGGAGTTGTGCCAAATATCAAAGCTATTTTACCTACAGATATAAAGGAATAATATAGCTTCAATTGTTGAAAAAAAAGAAATCTTCACATAAAACTAGCTAAAAACATGAATACACTACATTTGATGGGTTATTATAACAATATGATAGTAAAAACTACTTGTATATATACAATAACACTACAGTTTACAAGAAACTATGAAAAAAAACGCTTTACAGTCGTTTAAAATAAAAAGTTCTACGTAAAAAAGGTTATAATACCATTGAGTTTTTTAATTTCTCTATCAAAAAAAGGGCTAAATAATGTCAATTTTCGACATGTTTTCAGCACTTCAAAACATACATTAAACACTTGGAAATAAACGTGCTTTTTAAGATTTAAATTGATACCCAAATTTCATGAAAAATACATATTTTTAGGTATTAATTTTGTTACATTAGTTCTGGGCAAATATCGGAAAGCTCATTCAAACTACAATATATAGGACTATCCCTTCAATTTGTAGAAAAAAAACTACTTTTCACTGATAACTAGCAAAAATCATTTAAAACACTTACATTTTATGGGTTAAAGTAAATGATAAGTAAAACTACTTGATATGTTAAAATAACACTACAGGTTACAAGAAACTATGAAAAAAACTGCAAGATGACCCGTATATGACAATAAATAACTTCTTAACTTTATTTAGTAGCTTAATGTAATGTATCTACTTATAGGTAAAAATATTCTAAAAAGAAGATTGGTTGCCTCAAATTGTAGGTAAAAAAGCTTAATTTCTGCGATAAAATTGCTTAAATCATGGAAAAATAAAACATTTTGAGGGTATAAAGCATTATCATAAGGTAAATTACTTTTATTATGATTAACACTACAATTTACAAGACTCTTGGAAAAAAACAATCGTAATATACAATTCTGTCACGAATATATAGATCAAACTCCATTTATAAGCTGACAGTAGTTTAAACCTAGCATGTTCTATCGAAAACAAACTATAATACAATATTTTGAGTTCTCTATCAAAAAAACTGAACTAATTAATGTCCAATTTTCGACATTTAGTAGCACTTCAAAAAAAAATAAAACCCTTGAAATAGCGTTGTTTTTAGGAATAAAATTGATACTAAATTTCAATCGAAAAAATACATATTTTTAAGTTTATTAATTTTGTAAAATGTAGCTGTGGCAATATCGAAAGCTATTAACACAGATATATAGAAATGTTTTCAATTGTGTAGAAATACAAACAACTCTTCACTGGAGAACTAGGTAAAATCATTGAACACACATACATTTATGGGTATATAGCAATATGATAAGTAAAACTACTTGTATATTATACAAAAAATCTACCGTTACAAGAAAACTATGAAAAACGCTTAAACAAAAAAGTTAAAGTATAAAATAGCATGTTCTATCGAAAAACTATAATACATATTATGAATTTCTATATTTTGATAGAGAAATTCATAATATGGTATATCGGTTGTGTTTTCGATAGAAATTGCATTTTAAACTGACTGTAAGGCGTTTGTTTTTTCATCGTTTTCTTGTTAAACGTAGTGTTATTGTACAAGTAGTTTTACTTTACCATATTGCTATATACATTAAACTGTAGTGTTTTCAATTGATTTAGCTAGTTATCAGGAAGGAGTTCTTATTTTCAACAAATTGAAGTATATTCCTTTATATCTGTAGATAAATAGCTTTTCGAATATTTGCAACAACTACATTTTACAAAATTAATACTAAAATATGTATTTTCACGAAATTTATGGTATCAATTTCAATCATTAAAACAATGTTATTTTCAGGTGTTTTAATGTATTTTTGATAAAGTGCTGAAAAATGTCGAAAAATTGACATTATTTAGCACTTTTTGATAGAGAAATTCATAATATGGTATTATAGTTCTCGATAGAACAATACTGTAAGCTTATAAAAGGAGTTGAGGCATAAATTGTGGATAGAATTGTATATTACACGAGTGTTTTTTCATAGTTTCTTGTAGATTGTAGGTTATATCATAAATAAAAGGAATATAATAGATAATGCTTGATACCTCAAAATGTGTCTTTTCAATGATTAGCTATTTATCGCAGAAATATAGCTTTTTACGCTAAAAATTGATAGCAACCAATCCTCTGTTTGGAATTATTTGCACCTAGAAAGTAGCCTACATTACATTAAACTAATAAATGGAACTGAAGAGTTTATATTGTCATTTACGTATATTGCAATTGTTTTTCTAGTTCTTGAAATGTAGTTATTGTATATATGCAAGTAAGTTTTTTTACTTATATATTGCTATATACCCATAAAATGTAAGTGTTTTCAATCATCTTAGCTAGTTATCAGTGAAAGAGTTCTTATTTTCTAACAAATGAAAAAACAATTTCTATATATCTGTAAGTCAAATAGCTTTTGATATTGCCATTCCTACATTTTACAAAATTAATACCTAAAATATGTATTTTTCATGAATAATTTAGGTATCAATTTTATTCCAAAAAACAAAGATTTTTCAAGGTTTTAATGATTTTTGAAGTGATAAAAAATGACGAAAATTGACATTATTTAGCCTTTTTTTTTTTGTTAGCGAAATTTCAAAATATGGTATTATAGTTGTTTTCGATAGAACATGCTATTTTAAACTACTGTACGCTTATAAAAGGAGTTTAAGGCTATAATTGTGATAGAATTGTATATACAAGTGTTTTCATAGTTTCTTGTAGATTGTAGTGCTTATATCATAAATAAAAGGAATATACATATGATAATGCTTTATACCCTCAAAATGTGTTCTTTTCAATGATTTAAGCCTATTTATCGCAGAGAAATAAAGCTTTTACCTAAAATGGAAGCAACCATCCTCTTTGGAATAATGTGCACCTATAAGTCAGCTACATACCATTAAACTAATAAATGGAACTGTAAGAGGTTTCTATATTGTCATGTACTTGTATAATTGCCATTGTTTTCATTGTTTTCTTGTTAAACTGTAGTTATTGTATATATGCAAGTAGTTTACTTAATCATATGCTATTACACCCATAAAATTAGTGTATTCAATCATCTTAGCTAGTCTCAGTGAAGAGTTCTTATTTTCTACAATGGACAAATTTCTATATATCTGTAGTCAAATAGCTTTCGAATTTGCCACAACTACATTTTACAAAATAATACCTAAAATAGTATTTTCATGAAATTAGGTATCAATTTATTCAAAAAAAACAAAGAGTTTTTCAAGTGTTTTAATGTATTTTTGAAGGGTAAAAATGACGAAAATTGACCTTATTTAGCCTTTTTTTGTTAGCGAAATTCAAAAATATGTATTATAGTTGTTTTCGATAGAACATGCTATTTTAAACTACTGTAAATGTTTTCATAATTTCTTTTTAAACTGTAGTGTTATTGTATATATACCCCCCCTCAAAAACAACTAGTTTTAATTATCATATTATTGCTATATTACCCATAAAATGTAGTGTTTTTATCAATGATTTTGTTAGCTAGTTATCAGTGAAGGGTTGTTTTTTCTAGATATTGAAGGACATGCAAATTATGAACAACGTTATTACAAGTGTTTTAATGTATTTTTGAAGCTCAAAAAAAATGTGGAAAAATTGAACAGATTTAGCCTTTTTTGTTAGAGAAATTCAAATATTGTATTATATTTGTTTTCGGATGAACATGCTATTTTAAACTACTGTAAACTATAAAAGGAGTTTGAGGTATATATTGTGAGAGAATGGTATATTACAAGTGTTTTCATAGTTTCTTGTAGATTGTAGTGTTAATCATAAATAAAAGGAATTTCACCTTATTGATAATGCTTATACCTCAAAATGTGTTCTTTTCAATGACTGCAAGCTATTATCACTGAAATATAGGTTTTACATACAAATTGAAGCAACCATCTCTTTTTAGAATAATGTGCACCTATAAGTACCCTACATACCAATTAAGCTACTAAATAGAAGTGTAAGGAGGTTATTTATTGTCATACTAAGTTTATATTGCGGTGATGTCATAGTTTTTTGTAAAACTGTCAGGTTATTGTATATATACAATAGTTTTATTATCAGATGCTATAGATCCATAAATGTAGTTTGTTTCAATGATTTTATCTGTTAAGTGAAGAGTTTTTTTTTCAACAAATTGAAGTATATCCGTTATATCTGTAGGTAATAAAATAGCTTCATATTACTACAACTAGATTTTACAAAATAAATACCTAAAAATATGTATGTTTCATGAAATTTAGATATCAATTGTAATTCCTAAAAAACAACGCTATTAAAGTGTTTTAATGTGTTTTTGAAGTGCTATAAATGTAGAAAATTGAACATTATTTAGCCTTTTTTTGTAGGAAAAACTCAAAATATGGTATTATAGTTTTTTTTTCGATAGAACATGCTTATTTTAAGTGCGTAAGAGTTTTTCATAGTTTATTGTAAAGAAAATTGGACATTCAATTAGCCCCTTTTTTTGTTAGAGAAAATTCAAAATATGGTATTATAGTTGTTTTCGATGAACATGCTATTTAAAACTACTGAAAGTTATAAAAGGAATTTGAATGCCTATATATGGTGATAGAATGTAGATTACAAGTGTTTTCATACTTTCTATGTAGATTGTAGTGTATATCATAAATAAAATGAATTTACCTATGATAATGCTCTATACTCTCCAAAATGAGTCTTTTCAATGATTTAATATATCATTATCGCAGTCGAGATATAGCTTTTTTGAAGGACTTCTCTTGACGTCCTATAGTCAAATTGAAGCCAACCAATACATCTTTTTGGAATAAATTTTGCAACCTATAAGTAGCCTACATTACATTAAGCTAATAAATGGAACTGTAGGAGGTTAATTATTGTCATTTACGGTATATTGCATGTGTTTTTCATTAGTTTCTTGTAAACTGTAGTTATTGTATATATACAAGTAGTTTTACTTATCAAATTGCTATATACCCATAAAATGTAGTGTTTTCCATGATTTTAGGTAGTTTATCAGTGAAGAAATTGTTTTTTTTCTACACATTGAAGTAGATTCCTATACATCTGTAGTTAAATAGCTTTCGATATTTGCCACACAACTACATTTTACAAAATTAATACCTAAAAGTATGTATTTTGCATGAAATATAGGTATCAATTTTAATCATAAAAAACAACGTTAATTCAAGTGTTTTAATGTATTTTTGAAGTGCTAAATAATATCGAAAATTGACATTATTTAGCCCTTTTTTGATAGATAAATTCAAAATATGGAATTATAGTTGTTTTCGATAGAAACATGCTATTTTAAACTACTGTAAGCGTTTTTCATAGTTCTTGTAAACTGTAGAGTTATAATACATTAAAAACACCTGAAATAAACGTTGTTTTTATGATTAAAATTGATAGCTAAATTTTCATGATAATACATATTTTTTAGGTATTCATTTTGTAAAATGTAGTTGTGGCAAATATCAAAAGCTATTTACTACAGATATAAAGGAATATACTTCAATTGTTGAAAAAAAGAAATCTTCACTGATAACTAGCTAAAATCATTGAATACACTACATTTTATGGGTATATAACAATATGATAAGTAAAAACTACTTGTATATATACAATAACACTACAGTTTACAAGAAACTATGAAAAACGCTTACAGTAGTTTAAAATAAAAAGTTCTATCGTAAACAACTCTAATACCATATTTTTTAATTTCTCTATCATAAAAAAGGGCTAAATAATGTCAATTTTCGACATTTTTTAGCACTTCAAAAGTACATTAAAACACTTGAAATAACGTGTTTTTAGGATTTAAATTGATACCGAAATTTCATGAAAAATACATATTTTTAGGTATTAATTTTGTAAAATATAGTTCTGGCAAATATCGAAAGTTATTCAACTACAGATATATAGGACTATCCTTCAATTGTAGAAAAAACTACTTTTCACTGATAACTAGCAAAAATCATTTAAAACACTACATTTTATGGGTATATAGTAATATGATAAGTAAAACTACTTGTATTTGTAAAATAACACTACAGGTTACAAGAAACTATGAAAAACACTTGCAATATACCGTTATTATGACAATAAATAACTTCTTACACTTCTATTTATTAGCTTAATGTAATGTATTCTACTTATAGGTAAAAATTATTCTAAAAAGAAGATTGGTTGCTTCAATTTGTAGGTAAAAAGCTATATTTCTGCGATAAATTGCTTAAATCATTGAAAATAACACATTTTGAGGGTATAAAGCATTATCATAAGGTAAATTACTTTTATTTATGATATAACACTACAATTTACAAGAGTCTTGAAAAACACTCGTAATATACAATTATGTCACGAATATATAGCCTCAAACTCCATTTATAAGCTGACAATAGTTTAAATAATGTTCTATCGAAATAAAACATAAAACCATACTTTGAATCTCTCTATAAAAAAAGGGCTAAATAATGTCAATTTTCGACATTTTTTAGCACTTCAAAATACATTAAAACACTTGAAAAAACGTTGTTTGTAGGTTTAAAATTGATACCTAAATTTCATGATAAATACATATTTTTAAGTATTAATTTTGTAAAATGTAGCTGTGGCAAATATCGAAACTATTTATCTACAGATATAAGGAATTTCTTCAATTGTTGCAAATAAGAAATCTCACTGATAACTGCAAAATCATTGAAAAAAAATACATAATATGGGGATATGCAATATGAAAAAAAAACTACTTGTATTATACAATAACACT
>JACEEZ010022460.1:0-10000 GCA_016584305.1 Chionoecetes opilio
AACAGAGGCCCTCTGCCGGTCTGTGACTACTTTCTACCACTAAGTTTTACGTGTTAGAGGTAAAAGAATAGTAAAGTTGAAGGCTCCTCCCCCACCACCTATCCCTCGGCAAGGTCGGCAGAAAAAAGTGAGAAAAAAAGCACAATACAGTATAGAAAACTGGAAATTTTAGGAAAGATTGAAGGAGAGACATGCTCTAAACTAAAGCTAACGCTACAAAAAAAAGAGTTTACGTAGGGCCGAAGTAATCGAGTGTGGCAGTTGATGCTAAGTATTTATCTAGTTTGTTCTTAAACGCCTCAACCGTGTTACTATTAACTACTTGTGCTGGAGAGAGTTCCATAGATTAACAACTCTATTAAAGAAAAAGTGCTTCGCTTCATGTGACCGAAATCGCTTACCAATGATCTTGTATCCATTACTACAAGTAGTGCTTGTCCAATCAATATTCAAATAGTTGTTTATGTTAACATTATCGAAGCCATGGAACATTTTAAACAGTTCTATTAAGTCTCCTCGCAACCTACGTTTTGACAAACTGAACAAGTTAAGTTCCTTCAATCGCTCTTCGTATGGCTTGTTTCGCAAGCGCGGAATAATTTTAGTAACTTTTCTTTGTACTCTCCACTGTCTCCAGTTTGATTATATATTTTCTATAGTAGGGTGACCAGAATTGAACGCAATATTCAAGATGAGGACGTACGATCGCATTAAAAAGTGAAAAAGCCCCTATCTCACATACACGATTGTAAGTCGCGGTGTAATATGACCACCGCATGGCCACCATTTATATAAGTCTGATAATTGTAGAGACTTATCTGGTATGAGTTAAAATGGTACTTCCAGCTTTGTACACATTTATTTAGAGTCCAATAAGAATTGTAGAGATTACAAACCAAGTACAATGAATGTCTTGAGCACAGCCAGGGAGTGCCGGACGGGGCGAGTGAGAGGTGCGTGTTGGTAGTGTCGATGTCCGAGGCCTTCTCTCCTTCCTCCTCGTGATTCTGGCTTCTTATCACTTCTTGTTGATCCTATACCTTATGCTGACAACTAGCATTTGTCCTGTGACATATTTGAAAGTGCAAGGTGTTCATGGTTCTCACGGTGAAACAGAAGAGGAAAGATAACCGTATAATTATATATATATATTACATAGATATATAATTATATGTTTATAATGTTTCTAAAAATGCACTGATTCATTTGATATAAAGTACATGCACATATCCTATATAGAAGTTATAATAAGTGTGACACTTGTGTGATATTAGTTGTAATTCACTAGTAATAGTTATGCAAGTTAATATATATGTTAGGAGTGATAACTGACTGACATTGCTCGGGCCGCTATATAAATTTGTCCTCAAATTTAGGCACATAAGAATTAGCTAGGGAATAACAAATGGTACACCTAACTAAAGCTAAATATATATTAGAAAATATAAACTAAAAAACTTCCCAAAGCATAATTCCTATCGCTAAAAGTGAGTAAACTCTGAGCTAATACACAGAAAATATGAAAAATAATGGATAACATGTTGTTCAACATCAAAGAAAATGACATGGTCGAGAAAAATTATACATATGTGTCAGTACTAGTGTGGGGAAATCCACAATGTGTAACAATCACTGTTAATAATTGTCAAGTGTTAAGTGTTTCAAGTGTACGTGTACTGGAGATGGTAGCTAGCAAACTCAACTGTCAGCGAAAGTAGCTGTGAAAATTACAGGGAAAAATTGAAAACTTAAAATTTCAAGTAATGAAATCGTAATCGTAAATTGTCAAGTAATCGTTAAAAACCCTGAACGTGTCAAGTAATGACGAAGGCTCGTCTGACTGTAGAGCTGCTGTTGTGTGCATATTATAACAATTTATTTATGTACCTACTAGTAATAGTACTGTGTCAGTAAAATAATGTAATGGACTGTAGAAATATAAGGAAAAATTGACAAGACCTCGCCTGATATAATCTGTGTGGGTGTATCAGTGTGGGTAACTGTGGTGTAAGTAACCTAGTAATATGTAAATAAGTAATAGTCAAAATGGATAATTAACATAGGTAGAGACATCGCTGGATACACATTAATGTGGTTGCATTGTGTGTGGGCAAAGCTAAGTTTGCCAAACATCATTCATAAATGAAAATAATGCAAAGTTATTGTAGAAAATAAAATTGACATCAGCGAGTGTAAAAACTGACTGGCAGAGAAATTGACTGAATTATTAATCGACAGTGGTGAACAATGTTATGCGAGATAAGGTTATCTGTGATCAATCAATATTTGCTGAGGTCTGTATTAAGACAAGTAGACATTCGTCACGTCTCTGCGAGTTTGAATTTGTTAGTAAGTAAGGATAAATGGTTAGTTAGTTTTTACATAGGCAATACATGTGAGCAGAATGTAGTGTAAAAAGTTCTGGAGTAACTGCTTGTCATGCATATAGTACCTAGTTTAATATGTTAGTAAGTACACAATCCTATCATTCGAGTAGTGATCGTGGTACAACAGGAAGAACGTAAGTAAATCATTCCCGTAGTGAAGTAATTCATGTATAAGTTATGCATGCAGTTATGTTATCATGCAGTTAATACGTAAGGAATTCATGCAAGGAAAAATATATAATTTATGCAACAAATAAGTGTTAGTATTTTATGCAAGTAAATAATGTATTGTAACAATAAGTGAGTTAGTATGTATGTTAATATATAACAATGTCATGCAGTAATTAATGTATGTCAACATTAAGTGCGTAAAAAAAATCCTTTAAATGAGGAATGTAAGTAAATAATGTTATCATGCAACAATACGTGCGAAATAATTTCTGGAATTTTGGAATGTAAGTAAATAATTATATAATGCTATGCACTGTGGTGCAAAATTTAACTGTAATATAATAATATTCTAATGTGAATAGTTATCTGTCATACATTAGTGTTTCTATCGTGCTAGAGTTACAAGGTAAAATGCAAATTTTATTCATATCTATAGTTGGTCAGAATAATATGTAGCTAAACCAAAAAATCGTAAAACATCAATGTAAAGTATATTCAAGAGCGTATATAACATTGGCTTGGTGTGTTGTGTAAACATTTTCTAAAAAAAGAACAACACACATTAAAATTCAGAATACATGGTAATTTTAAAATCATCAGGTGAACTGATATAACATGTAATGATATGGAATGGTATGGAATGGTATGACAAATACTGTTTTTTGCGTGTGTGATCGCAATTTGTGACGGTAATCAGTTGTAGCAGTGTGTGTGTCATCATTAATACAGGTGTGTCCTGTGTATCAAAATTAGTGTTTGGTAAAGCATCACCTGTATCTAACCCATTAGTTACTCGAAAAATTGACTTGCGACCGTGTAGTACTAGTAAGACGTCTCAAACAAAACAATCACGATGTGTCTCAGAATCGTGCGAAGGACAGTGAACATTACAGGAATCAAGTTCAGGAAGCGGTAAACACTGAACAGTGACAGTGAGTGACAGTGCTGATGCCGCTCGGGCACGCTAGTTTAATGCATTTATGTCAATCTCTGGAGTTTGCACTTTAAGAAATTGCGAACACGATTTAAGAAAAGTTGAAAAATCGTGTTGATTCGTGCTCGACCTTTGGTTTATGCAAATTTCATAACCAAACCGGCCCTCATACGACCAAACACGACCCTCATACGACCCTCATACGACTGAACACGACACTCATACGACCGTCATAAGATATTCATACGATACAACACGATTTTAACCTCATTTAACACGACCCCAATACGACTGTCATACGACCAAACACGACTGTCATACGACGCCCATACGACTTAACACGAATCAACACGACCGCCAAACGATTAAACACGAATCATTACGATGTCCATACGACTACAAAAATAAACACGATCTCCATACGACTGAGCAAGACCTTCATGCGACATATTTTTTTTTTATTTTGGTCACGTGGGTCATCTAACTAATAATATAAGCGAAAGTGTGTGTGTATGTGTGTGTGTGTGTGTGTGTTGTGTGTGTGTGTGTGTGTGTGTGTGTGTGTGTGTGGGGTGTGTGTGTGTGCTATAGGTTCCGCCCCCGTGGCGCAATCCCATCATATGGCACAGTTTTGGAACCAGGTTGTCCAGGGGAAGGTTTTAAGGCCATTTTGGGATGATCCGATCACTTTTTTTTTTTTTTTTAGCAGCCTATTAGCGAGAATTGTGAAAAAGAAGTGGGTTTCTTCCGTCGTATGACAAACGTATGGATTTCGTGTTCAGGCGTATGGGAGTCGTGTGAAAGGCGTATGAAAGTCGTGTTGAATCGTGTTAAAACGTATGAAGGTCGTATGAGTTTCTTCCCACGCTCCCCAACACGACTGAACGCGACTGAACACGATCTTCATACGACTGAACTCGATCTTCATACGATTGAACACGACTGTCATACGACCTTCATACGACCTTCATACGACTGAACACGACTTTTCAGCTCGGCTTAAATCGTGTTATAAATTTTTGCATTGCAAACATTTATAAAGCCCCTATCTCACATTCACGAATCTGAACACGAATGAACACGATTTAACGTTTTTCCTTAAATCGTGTTAGAACGTATGAAGGTCGCGCACTCATTCGTGTTCATTCGTGTTAAGTCGTGGTCGGTCGCGCGCGGTCGTATGGACGTCGCAGCTCGGCTTAAATCGTGTTATAAATTTTGGCAATGCAAAAATTTATAACACGATATAAGCCGAGCTGAAAAGTCGTGTTCAGTCGTATGAAGGTCGTATAAAGGTCGTATGACAGTCGTGTTCAATCGTATGAAGATCGTGTTCATTCGTATGAAGATCGTGTTCAGTCGCGTTCAGTCGTGTTGACAAAAAGTGATCGGATCATCCCCAAAAATGGCCTTAAAACCTTCCCCTGGTCAACCTGGTTCCAAAACTGTGCCATATGATGGGATTGCGCCACGGGGGGCGGAACCTATAGCACACACACACACACACAACACACACACACACACACACACACACACACACACACACACACACACACACACACACACACACAGACATACACACACACTTTCGCTTATATTTTTATAGATAGATGACCCCCGTGACCAAAATAAACAAAATTGTCGTATGAAGGTCTTGCTCAGTCGTAGGGGAGATCTTTTGTTTTTTTTGTTGTATGGACATGGGAATATTCGTTTTTAAATCGTATGCCCCGTTTTGATTCTTTTTAAAATCGTTGGGGCGTCGTATACAGCGTTTTTGGGTCGTATGACATGTATTGGGGTCGTGTTAAATGGGGTTTTAAAGCGTGTTGTGTCGTATGAAATCTTATACGGTCGTATGAGGGGGTCGTGTTCATCTATGAAGGGTCGTATAGGGTGTATGAGGGTTTTCGTGTTGGTTAAAAAATTTGCATAAACCCAAAAGGTCAGCACGAATCAACACTTTTTTTCAACTTTTTAATCGGTTCGAAATTTTTTAAAATCGTGTTGTGAGTAGGAGCTTAACACGATTTAAGCCGGCGCGATCCCATCCGACCGCGCGCGACCGACCCATTTTAACCAAAGAACATAAATGAGTGCGCGCCCTTCCCTACGTTCAAAACCATTTAAAAAAAACGTTAAATGTGTTTTCGTGTTCAGTTTGTGAAGGAGATAGGGGCTTAAGAAATTTTTTCAACTTTATTCGAAAGTTTTCCTTGAAACCAGTTAATTTTTTAGCCCTCTGAAAAATTTCTAACAAGTTTACTGGGCTTAGGTCGTTGCTTATAATAATCCCCAATTTTTTTTTTTCGGAACAGGGAAAATTTCATGCCCCGCCCATTGAGTGTTAATTTGATCGTTATTACTTCCTATATGCAAAACCTTACACTTATCGGTTATTAAATTTCATCTGCCACTTCTTTGCCCACTAACTAAGCGATCAAGGTCAGATTGCAATTGCATCTTATCGGCAGTTGTGGGTTACTTTTTTCGTTATTTTTGTATCGTCCGCAAACTTTTGATTTCTTACAGGTGAGGCCTTCGTCAATATCGTTTACATAGATTAAGAAAAGTACAGGACCTAGTACAGATCCCTGCGGTACACCACTTAAAAACATCTTCCAGCTAGATACTTTTCCCATTAATTTACGACGCGCTGCTTTCTCTCAGAAAGCCAGTCCTTCAAGTCAATTTAAGATATTTCCAGTTATGCCGTGCGACTTTTAATTTCTTAAGTAAACGCTTTATGGGGGACTTTGTCAAACGCTTTTTGAAAGTCAAGATAAATCACATCTACTGCTTTCGTCTCAATCGAAACGTGCTGTATACTTCATTAAAAAAGTCTAGCAGATTTGTGAGGCAAGAACGTTTTATTACAAAAGCCGTGCTGGGAGTTTTTTGATCAGAATATTTTCTTATAAGAATTTTACCACATTGTCTCGTAATACTGTTTCCATTAATTTCACGGACTACGGATGTGAGGCTGATCGGTCTGTAGTTTGCTCGGTTGTGTCAAATCATCTCCATCCATCTCCCAAAAGCCATCTCGATTCCATCTACACCAGTAAGATTATCATTTTCAAGTGCAAGTGACCTATGTTTCGCTGTGATAACTTTCTTTTGCGCACGAGCAACTGAAAAATTCTTTGGGGTTTGATTTCTGATACTTGCAATAATTAATTCAAGATCTTTCTTACTTTTCTTTATCAATTTTTTCGTATCGCGCCGTAGTCCTTTTCGAACTCTATTTTATCATTTTCATTTTGAGATGACATGTATTTACGGTAGGCCCGTTTTTTCTGTAAAAGCCCAGATTCGCATTTGTCTGTTCCACCCACTTGGGTTTATTTTTTATTTTTACATGGACGTCATTTTACCGACTGGAACACAAGGACTTTACAGCATTGTTCAAGATATTTGTTAAATATCCCCCATGATTCGTCTATATTCGATTGATTTGATAGCACGCTCCAATCTGTTTCCTGACAAAATCGTCCTAAGTCTTTCAAAGTTACCTTGTTTTATACAGGAAAATTTGTTCGTTGCTAACGCTTTTCTCTGTACACTTCGAGATTTTATATCAAAGGACACAATTCCCCATGATCGCTAGTGCCAAATTCAGGGCCAATATCCCACATTCTTTACCAAATCGGCATTTGTTCCGATAAAACAAGGTCCGATATGTTGTCACCTCTCGTGGGTTTGTTGAACATGCTGAGTTAACGAACTTTCTAATAAATCGCTTGTAGAAGTCGTGATCTGAATGAGAGTTTAGCGGATTTAACCCAAGAAGGAATGGCTAGGTTGAAATCACCAAATATGACGCAATCGAACTCATTACTCCATTTCTATTAACTGGTCATACAGCTGGCTATCAGCGTTACTAATTGTGAAACTGTATAGATAAATCCGATTATAATTTTTTTCGAGCCGATCTTTAGCTGCAAAAATAGAGAATCCACGTTTATTAATTTTCTCGTATTCTATGACCGTAGGATGAAGACTGGCTTTTTTACGTGCAGTAATACTCCTCCGCCTGTTTGTATTCGCCCTTTCACAACTAAACATTAAGTACCAGGTAAATTTATTCAGACAAAAAGTCTCTATTTGTAGTGTTCAACCAGGATTCTGATATGCCAATAAAATGATAATCTTCGGTCCGCAACAAGGGCTTCGAGGTCCTGAAAATTATTTTCGGATTGCTGCGCGCATTGAACATACAGACTTTTACGATATTTTTAAACCGAGATCGCATCGTGGGAAAGAAGGAGGAGGAGGTGAGGAGGAGGAGGAGGAGGAGGAGGGAGGAGGAGGAGGAGGAGGAGGAGGAGGAGGAGCTCGAGGACTAGGAGGAGGAAGAGGAAGAAGAGCACAACAAAACAAACCGAAACAGATTTATTAATCCTACGAGTGTGTTTGTGAGAATCTACTGTTCTGTTCTGTTCACTACTGTTCTACCTACTAAACTACTAATTTGCCTACTATACTACTAATTAATCTACCTACTATACTACTACTATACTACTCCCTTCCCTTCCCTTCCCCCTTCCCTTCCCTTCTCTTCCCTTCCCCTCACTTCCCTTCCCTTCCCCTCCCTTTCCCCTTCCCACTTCCCTTCCCTTCCTTTCCCCTCACTTCCCTTCCCTTCCCTTCCCTTCCCTTTCCCTTCCCTTCCCTTCCCTTCCCTTCCCCTCCCTTTCCCCTTCCCTTCCCTTCCCTGCCCCTCACTTCCCTTCCCTTCCCTTCCCTTTCCCCCTTCCCTTCCCTTCCCTTCCCCTCACTTCCCTTCCCTTCCCCTCCCTTTCCCCTTCGCTTCCCTTCCCTTCCCTTCCCTTCCCTTCCCTTCCCTTCCTTCCTTCCCCTCACTTCCCTTCCCCTTCCCTTCCCTTCCCTCCCTTCCCTTCCCTTCTCCTCCCTTCCCCTCACTTCCCTTCCTTCCCCTCCCTTTCCCCTTCCCTTCCCTTCCCCTTCCCTCCCTTCCCCCTTCCCCTCCCTTCCCTTCCCTTACCTTACCTTCCTTCCCATCCCTTCACTTCCCTTTTTTTCCCTTCCCTTTCCTACTGCCCTGGTACTAACCCTTCCCCCATCAACCCACGTATAGAGAGAACCGTTTTTAATTCAAACGAAACTTTTTTTTAATAGACTACAATTTTTTCTTTTTGGCCCCCAATCAGTAGGTGTGTTGGTGTGGTGGTGTGGTTGGTGTGTGTGTGTGTTGTGGTGTGTGGTGTCCTTCCCTCTCTAGCGTGTTAGATTTATGTACACTTAAGCCTTTTTTTTTTTATCTTTTTTTCTTCGCCAAGGACTTTTGGGAGACGATATGGGGGATGGCAATTTTTAGCATTTAGTAAAAATTATTTGATTCTTAACGCAGCAGGGATTTAATTTACTAGTTAATACGTATATAAAAAAAGTTTTGAAGGCCACGTTTTGGGCCCCGAAAAATTTGATTTTTAAATTTTTTTTTTTTCTTTTTCTTCCTCTCCTCTTTCTCTCCTCTCTCTCTCTCCCCTCTTCTCTCCCCCTCTCTCTCTCTCTCTCTCTCCTTTTCTCTCTCTCTCTTCCTCTCCCTCTCTTCTCTCTCTCTCTCCCCTTCTCTCCTCTCTCTCTCTCTCCTCTCTCTCTCTCTTCCCTCTCTCTCTCTCTCTCTTCTCTCCTCCATCATCAGCTTTTATTCACCCGCTAATTTGCTTCACGGGGGTTTAAAAAATTGCTTGTTTTTTTCGGAAAAAATAATTAAACATATTTTTTTCCTTTTCATCTTGAACTTTACTTTTTCATTCAATATTCATGTCAGACAAAAATCCCATTTTTGATGATAGACTTTTTTTTCTTAAATTACGTGTTTTTTTTTTATATTCTCTTGTTTTGTTAGACTTCTCTTTTATTTCCTCCCTTTTGGCCTTGTTTGGGTGAAAAGGAGGAGGAGGGGGGGAGAGGAGGAGAGGAGGAGGAGGGGAGGGGAGGGGGGAGGAGGAGGAGGAGGAGGAGGATGACGACGACGACAAAAGCAAGGGGTCCAGGGGAAAAGGGAATGAGGGGGAAAAGATAAGAGGGGGGAAAGAGGAAAGAGGGGGAAAGGGGAAAAATGGAAGGTCTGAAATCATTGTAAGGTTAAACAAGGATATCAGTAAGCTTTGCCTCTTAACCCCTTGAGACCTAGAATGTATTTTCCATTGTAATTTGGGTACCATTAGACGATTTTTAATTAATATAAGCAAAGTTTATATAAATGACCTTTTTTAGTATCCCCGTCCACCGAGCTAATTTGGTATATTAAGTTACTTTTCGTAATTTTATGGCTAACAACAGACGATTTTATATAGCAAGGAAAGATCTGGGCGTGAAGGGGTTAAGTTGAACACCTTTGCACATTGAGTCATAAAATACATGTTAAATTCTGAGTGTGTTTTAAATGGAAGGAAAAACGATTTAAATATAATAGGATGAAGTAGTGAATTATTTGGGGTGGGGAAAGCAGATTTAAAAAAGACGAAGGGATGGTTAA